>JAJJHY010001290.1:10950922-10966264 GCA_021224005.1 Drosophila setifemur
ATTGTGCCTTTGTTTGTTTGCTAATAGCTTGTTAGCCATTTCAAAAACAATTTTCTTACTTACACATTCCAGCAACAACGAGTAAATAAACAACAACATTAGACAGCAACATGTGTAGCCCATAACTTCCACAGCCCCTCCCCTGCCCCGACCCTTCTCCATGTCCATGTCCTTTTTCCTGCTCTGTCATAATTCAAGGCAAAGAACAAAAACGAACAACAGAGCATTTGAGGGGGAGAACGAGAACGAAAAAAAAGGAATAGCGTTCCCACACAGAGCCAGAAAAGGAACCCAGAAAAGGAACGGATGGAAATCAGCAAGGATGCGTCGTAGCCAGTGTATCCAGGAGGAGGATGGGGACACACAGGCACATATTGACAGCTCCTGCCATAAATTTAACAGGTAACAAGCGACACCCCAAGCCCCCAGCCGGAAGGTAGCTGCTTGGCTTTGTTCCTAATTTTCAGACGGGTTCAAGAATATCACTCATCCGCCATGTGGCATTGACAAGCTTCTCGGGATGTGCAAAGAGATTTTTTTGTGGGAAAAAGCGATTTGCTAGTACTTACTTCGAGTCGAGTCCAAATCGCTTTCTCTAAACCTGAATTGGTAATGCAAGGGAATCTGGAATTCCATGTAAATGATATCCCTACTTAAAGCTAAACATAATCTGTATCTACCCAATCCCATTCCCATTCCCAATCCCCGACTCCAGTTTCCAGTTTGTTGTTTGCCTTGGTTAACTTCAATTTTTGCCAGCTTGTTGCTAATATATCATGACAAAAGAAGGGTTGCCCTTCCATCCCCATTCCCCATTCCCTACTCCGTGTTGTTCTGTATTTTTTGTTCACTTTTTGTGTTGTTTGTTGGCTGGAAAAGCCAGGCAGGCTGTTACCAAGTCCTCCCCCCTCCCCCGATCCCCCAGAGAGTGTGTGTTTTTTGTTGCTTTTGTTTTTTTTGGCAAACTTTGTCGCAAGTTTGCTTTTGTCGCCTTTTGTTTCGCTTTCAACCCTTTTTCGGAACGCATCCGGTGCCCCACATCCACTTCCTCATCCTGGCGTCCAACTCCACTCCAGACCCCTCGCCCCGCCATGTGTTAATGGCAAATTAAAATTCACTTAACAACATTCCACTTTAGTTTCTAATTTGAAATTTCATTTCGACACTGCACTTCCCCATTTGGCTGCGACTTGGGACTTGGGACTGGAACTGGTTGGCAGCTCGTTTTTTATTCAAATGCCAAAAATCCTCGTTAAGAATTTATGAGTCGAGCCACAAAAGCCGCAGACACCGCTCATGCAATTTGCATCCTGTGGGTGCCCCACCCAAAACAGTAGCCCTGGGCAAAGGGGTTTCGTTTTCGTTTTAAGGGTTCTCTTTTTTTTTTTTGTTCATTGTGTCAGGGGGAGAGAGTGTTGTCAATAATAAATAAGCAATGCGGTAGGAGAGCAACAAAAGCACAAGTGCTTGAAGTTGGTTTTGACAACAACGAAGCAGGGAATACCCTTTCCAAAAAATAGTTACTATTGAATACTTAAAATGAGGGGAAAATAAATATTTTAGAACTTTAAATGTATACTCAAACTCTTCCCTCACTGAAACTATCATCACCGAGTTGAAGTCCATTTAAAAATGGTAAATAATTTAGATAATAATAAATTCAAATATATATTTCCCATTCCTGTCCATGCAATTCACCTTCCGCTGGTATATAGAAAAATTCATATTGATTGCAGAAACCACTTTGAATAACCCGCCAGGACGATAGAGTGCGTATGCAAAGCAATAAAAAATAAACACAGACTCTTCACATTTCCTTGTCCTTGCCCCCGAGAGCAGCGTCTTAAAAGCTTCGGTATTCCCCCGGCAGCTCCTCCTCACGGGCACTTTCCTTTTTGCTCCGGCAGAGCCAGGTCTTGCTCAATTGAAATCAATTAAAAATCAATCAACTCAAATGTAGTGAAAAACAATTTTTAATTGAAAAGCAGCAGACGGAGGAGGAAAAAGGACTCCCACAGCAGCAGGGCGAGCAGGAGGAGGAGGAGGAGTGGGAAAAAGGAGTTCGACATCCTGGCAGTGGACGGAAGGACGCAAGGGAAACCCACCTGGAGTGTTGAGTGCTGAAAACTGAAAACTGAGTGCTCAATCCCGAAGTTCAAGTGGCTTTCTGCACACACACACTTACACACACACACACACACACTCGGCCAGGGTGCATGAATATTTTATGAAGATAAATAAGGATAAAAACTTCAAACGACCACCGAAAGTGGTCGCCGCTTGAAAATGGACCAGGACCAGGACCAGGACCAGGATCGCCTGGATGAACGGAGGACCACTGGGCGTATGAGCAATGGGATGTGGCACTCGCATTTGCATTGCCAAGCGATTGAAACAGAAATCAAAGAGAACCAGAGCCAGAGCCAGCCCCACTTCGATTGGCGATGTGCAAAACTTTGCCACCATATCCCGTGCTCCGAATATCCTGGTTATATAGTACCATATGCTGGAAAAAGAGTTTGCCCACAAAGGGAGCGGGGGCTGGTTGGGAAAGCTGGTTGGATATCGTATTTTTGGAGCATGGACAACCGCTAATGTTGTCTGCGGCCAACTTGCAGGAAGAGTAAGTTTTTGCATGCCCTGTAAAGTGGTGTTTGGTGATTGGAGGGTATCTTGGTACAATCAAAAATCAGGGAAAATTAAATATTTATAATACAAATTGGTACAAATTTTAATAGAACAATTAAACATCTTTGAGTTAGTTAAATAAGAGAAGTATTAATCCAGTATTAACTCTTTTTTTTTGTTTTTAATAATATGAAATATTTATTTGAACCAAAATAAATCCTTTACCCTTTCTCCCTTCCCAAGAGGTATTAACCAATTCGTTACCCTTCCTTTTCCGCTCATTTTAATGAACTTTGGCCATCGCCTGCATTATGAGCCGAACGTTACCAAACAGCAAACAGCAAACAGCTAACAAACAAACAAACTGCAAACGGAATAACGCAAAAAAGCCAAACTCATTTCAAAGCTATTAGGCGAAGTAGGAAAAAGTCGAACAACAGAAACAACACAAAGACTGCGGATTGCGGAGGGAAAGGACGCAGAACCAGTCCCATTCCCAGGATAACAAGGAGAACTAAAATTAGAACTAAGAACCGCGACGGAGGTGGCCGGCCAACTAAAGTGTTGAGAACTCGGGCTAAAAAGCTTACCTTTAACCAGGTCCTCAGCTTTAATCTCTCATTGCCGAAGTCCAGGGCTCAAAAGAAATGATCCAAGTATCTGAAATGAGGAGAATTCAAATGTTAGTTAATTGGTATTTAAATGGATAATTTAAAGATTATAAATATTGATTTTTTAATTATTATTATTATCAAGTAATTAACTTCAAATGAAGGTTTAATTTAAGTATGCTTAGTAATTATGTTTTTGTGTGGTAATTAAATTCCAACTTAATGGTCTTGTAAATACATGATTTTAGATTTGAGAATATAAATCTAAAATATTTTCTTTAACTAAATTATATATAGATATGCTATCCCCATCTGCATCCAATAGATATTCATCGACCAACGGTGGTCTTCTCCTTTGGCATTGATTCCTCTTTAGCAGGCCTCCTAAAGCATTTTTCTCGTAGTTTTCCCCCCTGCCCCCCTTCATTTTTCCCCAGAGGCGTTCATGCATGGGAAAAAAAACCCCCCTCAACCCCTCCCCGCCCCCACGCCTTGTGTTTGAGCCAAAGGGCCGACCGGGGGAGACACTCAATGTAATGAAGGTCATTAGAAATGTACTTTGAGCAGCACAAAAAGTGCGTAGCCGAGAGAGAGAGTGCACTCTCTCTTTCGCACGAATCTTCCCTCTCGCTTTCCGGTGATTTCCCAGCACAACCCCCCCTGGACCCCTTGACCCCCTTAGCGCCGCCCTGTGCTACCCCGCATTTTGTAGGCAGCTTTGGGTCATTAGGTGACGCCTGTCCATGGGCACAAAACGTAATTAGTCGAAGAAGACGACGACGACGATGACATCGAAACATGTAAAGTAGAGCGCTCCAGTGACCCAACGATCCATTGCTGAACCCCTCCCCTCCCAATCCCATTGATGAGAGCCAAAGACTTGGCGAAAAAGTTGGTAATTAGGATGTTTGTGCTGGAACGCAAAGGAAACGAAAGGCACGACGAAAGGCAAGAAACAAAAAAGAAAGCGGAGTGGAAGTGGGATGAGCTCCTCCTTGCTTGGGTCACTTGAGCAGCCGGGAATCTCTCTCAAGGGGTTGCGCGGGGCAGGGTTAAAGGATATAAACAGGATTCCCCGGCTCGCCTTGGCATTTGTAAATTAAGTTGACATCTTAAGTTGAACTTGTTTAATTAGATTTTATCATTATAATCAAGTCAACAGTGGCAACTCGACACGACTCTCGTTGTTTGCTCTTTTGCCGGGCTCCACGTCCTTGAGATACTCCCACCCCTCCACCTCCCAGAGCTCAAAGACAGGTGGAGATACATTTTTTGCTTAATTAGAATTTGCATTCGTGTTTGCAGCACGAAAGGAAAACAGAATAGGAAGCAACTCCGCCTCCTCCTCCTCCTCCGAGGGAAAGGATAATTTGATTTGATATCACAACGATTTCCATCTCAATGGGATTTACTTTATCTGTGTGAAAGGGATGGAATCCTGGAGGAAACCCCTCTAGCTCTCCTCTGGGCCAATCAATTTCTGAATGCTGCCAATGCAACAATGTGACTTGAGCGCATTTCGTTGCCTCAACAGTAGTAAATCGCATTGCCTGAGACGAGGCTCCATCCCCATCTCCAGCTCCATCTCCGTTTTCCTACTTTATTTCACTCTTTACTTGTTTTGTTGTTGTTGTGCTCTCCCAATGCATTTGCCATCAAAGTGTTAACAATAAAAACGATGCTGGCCGGGAGAGATTCGCTTTTCGCTCCTCGCTGCCAACACACACAACACAACACAACACACATCCATATGCGATGCGAAAAGGAAAACGGAATTTCCCGCAATGTGAAAATGTTTCAAATGCTGAAACGCTTTGGAAAACCCAAATAGAGTGCTGAGGGAGTGGGGGGAGGGGGAGGGGCAGGGAGAGGGGGCTGCCAAACGAAATCCTTTTCCAATTTCACTGATGAAATGACAAAACCGATCAGCACACAAAGATTCTTTTCACTCTGGCTGAATAAATCACGACAAATGAATTATGCAGCAAATACTTGACCCAGGCACTCGGCGCAATCCAACTGAATATATAATTCAACCCTTTCGTTCAGTTCGCAGCTAAGGGGGAATCTCCTTCCTCATAGATGTGTGCTATATAATTGAATCTTTAAGATATTTGTGCATATTTCTTTTATATATTTTACTACCAGTTTTCCGTTTTGTAGTACTTTAAATACTTGTATTAAATTCCAACATCTTTTATTCATTTTATTGTTCTACCTTTATTTAATTACCAAACTTACTAAGAAATTAATTTTTAAATTATATTTCCCGGTGTCAGACTTTTTCTCGCAGTGCCAACAATCCTCGGCATCCTGATGCCTGATGCTTCAATTACTCAACCAGTCAATGCCACACAGCAACAACTGCAACAGCAGCAACAACTGCCACAACTGCAGCAGGGAACATTGAACGCTCAAGTGGCAGATGCAGACGGCGACGTCGACGGCGACTGCGACTTGTGTACTTATTTTTAAACATATTAAGGAAGCGGCTTACTAAGGACCTGCCAACAACAACAACAACAACAACCAGACAACAACCAGACAACAACCAGACACCAGCAACAACAACAACAACAACAATAAAGAAGCCGGAGTGAAGAGTTGCAGTTGCAGTTTGAGGTTTTGAGGCATTGAATAAATGATGATGCACGTGCAACGTGCGATGAAGGGTGCGGCTCTTGCAGGGGCGTAGACATGCAGGGGAATTCTTTGTCTCGAATATTTGTTGCTGTTGTTTTTCCTTATTTTTACACAAATTAATTCGTAATGCATTGTGAAAGGAAAGCATTTAATGGCTGCATAAATAATTATTCGAAACTATTGAGAGCAAAAAAAAAGCTTTTACCGAATTTTTACGACTGTGATTTATTTTTAGGGTTTGGCCAACTTCAACTTGGCCGTTTTCCAATGGCCAAGCTTATTAGTTGAAGGACATTCGCCTCAGTCCTAGTCCCTACCCCTACCGAGCGACGCCTCTGGGCCCACCACAGAGCTCTTTTGAAGGCCATAAATTATGCAAACATTATAATTTTTTTTTTCCTTTGTGGCAGCTTCGCGCAAAGTGTCAAAGCTTAAGAGATACAGGGTGTTGCGCGACCCCATCCCCCTCCCACCTCCACCCCTGGTGACTTAACACTTTCGCAGCTGAAGTTTTGTGTGGGCTTTACTTTTTGACAGTCATAAATTTGCGTCCAGCATGAATTCGACAGCCAACCAAAGGAAGAAATGGCCGCAGAAATGCTTCCTCCTTCGCCTTTGCGAAACTTTTGTTCGAGCAGGGAAAACGAAGGGAAAATGCAATGAAAATGAAGGGAAAATGGAGTGTGGCGCCAACTTAATGTTGGGAATCTGTTAAGCGGAATGAAAACTTCCCGTGCACTTCCACTGCGAGTCGCAGCAGTCGCAGTCTGAACTTTGAGGCAGAGTCCGATCTTCTGACCCCTTTCGACGAGCGCCCCTGCCCCTGCCCCTGCCTGCCTGTGCTATGTTGGTTTGCTCCCGTTTTCTGTGTAGTCAAAACAAACGAAAAGTTTACACTGAAAATTCTTTCAACTTCAACCCTTTGCCTGCGGATTTTCTCTGCCGTTCGTGGCAAGTGGCAACAGCAACCAAATAGTTTTGGTTCAACTTGCTCCTGGTGGTGTCCTGCCAGTTGTTGACAGCTCAAAATGGGTGGAAGGGACAAGGCGAGGGGCTAGTGCAAAATCACCGAAAAGTAAGCTTCATTGAGTGCATTTATTTACGAGTGGAAAACACAATATACAAGACACAAAACCAATATTTTAAATACTTTGCGGACTGAAATCCTTTGCCAAAATTATAATTGACCCAAAAACTCAATCAATTTGCATTGCAATTTCTTGTGCACGAGAGAGAGAGAGAGGGAGAGAAAAGAAATATGCTAATTTCGGTTAATATAATATTCAATTTCGAAGTACATTTTCCCTCGGATTAAATATGCTTTTGGTATGTGCTTTGCTCAAACTTCAAATGGAGCTCAACTTTAATTGAATGCAAATCTCTCCGGCGAGATTGGAAAAATGAATTTGTTTTGGACGAAAGTTGTTCGGTTAACTCGATTTCAAATCCATCAATTAACTGGATTTCCAGCAGCCCCCCCCCCCCTCCCCCCGCTCTCTGTTCCTGCAGGATAAAAAGGATACGAATCTGAGAGGGAGAGTGGCCCGTCTACGCATTGAAATCAAAGCCACAAGGAGAACACAGAGCGAAACCCATCAAGACAATTTTTAATGACGCCACGAACAGACGGAACGGAGACTTCAAACCCCCCCCGTGGAAACTCCACCCCTGCTCTGTCTGCGCTCCCCTTTATTTTACAATCCCCTTTGCACGCCCCTGGGCCCTGCCTTTGGGGGGTGTGATGAATGCCAGTTTTGTATCCCGCAACATTTTCAAAACGGAACAAATGCAAATTGTTGCCATTCAGCGACAAAGCCTTCAATTCACTGGGGTTGGGGTTGGGGTATGGGGCGTGCCCCGCCTCATTTCCAACCCCCCATCCCCCATTTAGACATCATCCGGCATTAATGCAAGCAAAACCAACAACAACAACAACAACGACGCATGATTTTTGCGGTGTTTTGTGTATATTAATGCGGCTGGCAAAGTAGCTTTTAATTAGCATGTTGTCTGCGGCCGCAATTACCCCCCCTCACACCCAACGCCCCTGATTATCCAGCCGCCCTCGCTTGTTTTTGGGGTTTTTCAATGGCTTTTCGGTTGACTGCCACCGAGGGTTCCAGTTCCTCCTGTGCCAGGTGGCAGGATAGTTTGGGTTCCAGGGCGGATTCCCTGATTAGCTTAGGAGGGTGCATCAGGGGATTGCCAAAGTGGCTTACAGATACAAATACACACAGAACCCACTCCCTCTGGGATCCTCAAACTTTTCAGGGGATTAAGCGATTGCCTCCGCCAGAGAATAGGAGGAGCAGGAGGAGGTTCTACCCCAACCGGGATTATTTGCACACACAAAAGAGCTGCGGTTCCCCCCCCGGCAATCGGAGATTCCATGAGGCCTGAATTTGATGGCGGATTGACAGGGCTACAGACTACTCTGTAATTATGATATTGGATATTTTTTTGGAAATTGTGCTACAAGCGGTTCATTATGGTTTTAAAATAGAATTTTAATTGGCCCGGTCTTTAGAATTATTAACTTTGTAATGAGCAAATCGAATGGAATTTAGAATTTGGTTTTATTTAGTTAAATGAAAACCTCGTTTAATTATCAACCAACGATTTTAATGGTCATTGGACTTGACAGCATCTAAATGCAGGGTCCCCTCCCCTTTTCTCCGAGTATTATTTGTGTTGCTTATTAAAGATGAGGCTCCATGCGGCTAATTAGACGGCACGCAGGCGCAACACATAAAAAAAAAACTGAGGGAGGGAGCTAACAAAAAAACTGGGAGAGGCTGGAAAAACAAGGGAAAACTGAGGAAAACTGAAAGGGAGGAGCACCAGAGGTGCCATGCAATTGCTGCGGTTGCTACGATTATTAGGCATAAAGTGTTGAGGTTTGCTGTTGTAGTTATAGTTGTTATAGTAGTTGTTGTTGTTGGTCGCTTGTTGGCGTTGTTTTTGTTGACTTGGCCCAGGCCTAAGTAACACGATTTTCCTTCATTATTATTTCTTGGCACGCGATCTGACAAGTTGGACGACTACAACAGTGTGTTTTGTTGGACTTTGGGACCCCAGCTCCCAGCTCCGGAGCTAGTCAAGCAAGCTGTCGCCATCGCCTTAGCAGAGAGTCGTGTTGTGCGATTTACATCGGGCGTTGGCGTTGGCGTTGTCGTTGTTATTTTTTGGGAGAGTTTTCCATTCAACACCATCCAACCCACCGACACCAGCACCCCCTCCCCATTTGCCTTATTCCACCCCTCCCATGGTTGTATATATACTTGCTATAGGTTTAGGAATTATTGTTGATGGCTTACTTGCAATTAGCGACGTCGTCCGCTGTGTTTTTGTGTTTTGATATGACTCCGATTGTGCCGTCAGCTCGATTCTCCCCCTTAACGATCTGTAAAGCAAACAAACAGAAACGCAAACATTTATTGCCGGTTGAGTCCAATTATCGTTCATTAATCCAACCATCCGTGCATCCACCCAAAGGTCGCTATCAATCGAACTGATGAATCAATGTCGGTCTGTCCCAGCCCCATTTATTGACCACTTATCGATCGTTCACACACACACGCAGCACACACACAACACACACACATCACAGGAAATGCTGCCCAGTAGCTCGATAATTGACTATAAACCCAATTATCGGTGACTCAAAGTGCAGTCGTTAGAGGAGTGGTTAACTATTAAGTGGTAACTAACACAAAAGACACTAATCAATAAATCCAGCAAGCTATTAACACATTCAATGCTGGGATCTGCGCACTCTACTATCTCCACCGATCGCCGAGATACACCACTAAAATGTATCTGCCTGGGAACCAGCTTGAATGAAATGTGGAAGCAATGACTACTTATAAGGTAGTTGGAACAACAACAGACACAGATTAGATAGGAACTTAGCTGCTGCTTATCGCTGGGGTTTTGGGTTTTTCCACAGCTAGAATATGTAAAACCATAATAAGTGGAAATTAATCTGTTCGGGGGAACAGGTTCCCATGAAACCTTGAACTAAATCATTTGCGCAGATTAAATTCTTTGCTTAGTCTAAGCAAGGTAATCTTATCTGGCTATCTGTCGGATTCGATGCAATCTTATCTTGCCACCGAATGGAGGATTTTGGGGTACGAAAAAGGGGTTAGCACTGCCCCAACACTCACGTCACGTGAAATATCAAAAGAAAATGCATAAATAAATACGTGAATGGGGGGTAAAATCAAAAATCTCAAGCTCACCGCCGACGAATGAGGCCCCGAAAAAATACAAAAAAATTAAATATATATATACTCGCACGATATGGCAGGGGGAAGGGGGGAGGGAATGGGCAGACATTACATTTTCTGCTCCAAATACGCTTTTCACAATTTTCGCACACACTCGCAGAGAGAGACTTTTCATTTTACTTTTGCCATACGCGTCGTATGCGCAATATTTGCACACACTTACACACACACACATGGCCGGTCAGCACACACGCATCTGCATATGTGTGCGTTGGCCCAGTCAGTCAGTCATTCAGTCAGTCAGTCAGTCAGTCAGTCATTCATTCACTCATTCAAGTGAGCCACGGGCGGCATCGTCGTCGAGTTTGTTGTTTATTATGTTTGAAAAAGTAAAAATTGCATTTTCCCATTTTTTTTTTTGTTTTGTATTTAATTTGGTTAGCTTTGTTTTTTCAGCATCTGCTGTTTTTGTTGCGTTTGTTGTTGCTGCTGCTGTTGCCTTCTGTGTTTCTAATGCAGCAGAAAATTAATTCAAAATTGCATGTGGGTGATGGGCAAAAGATTTTGCTTTCACAGCTGGAAAAACTCCGAATTCCGAATTGATGGAAATTTAATATTGAGCAGGAGTCCTTCGCTCTTGTATTGACAGAATCAATTTAAAAAATAATTATTTGAATTGCTCATTTAAATGAGTTTATTTAATAATTATCACTTTATCAATTTTTAAATGGGGAAATTAATTGATTTGTTTTTTTTTTCGTTCGAGTTGTGCCTGGTTTATATTTTATTTTAATAATATTTTATTCTAATATTATAAATTTCTATGTATGTATGTATATTTCAATCGCATTTCATTTCCATGCGCCACTCAATTTCCATTCCATTTGCCCTGAACCCATTTTCCCCGCATTTTCCCACACTTTCCCACATTTCATCCCGTTTCGTGCAATTGAACTCTTCAACTCATCATTACAGTCGCTTGCTCCCATTGTTGCACAGCATTTGTGATGTTGTGGACTGGCATACCATCTCTAATGGCATTCAAAGTAAACCCAAAAACATAAAATCCCCCCCCAGCACCCAGATCCCCATCACCCTGTTCCCAATCCTCCATAGCAGCCCCCAAAAAATCGAAAGTTTCGCGTTAATTTCGAATGTTTATTAACGCGATTATCGAGCATTAAATGTTCGTTTGAATTGGCCGCGTTGTTGGTTTTCGCGGTTGGCATTTGGAAATGTATTTTTAGTGTTGTCGATTATTTGGAAAACTGTCGAAAGCGATGACATCTAATCAATTTGCTACCCCAGCTCAGTCCCCGTTCCCGTCCCCGTCCCCATCCCAATCCACTCCACACACACATGGCCCGATGCATTTGCTCGACGGCTGCAGTTTTAATTAAGTGTTTAATTAATGATGAGCCTCTCAAAATGGAAAACGGGCGGCACTGGGACTGCGACTGGGTCGGAGTATGGGTCTGGGGCAATTGAAACAGCAATTGCCATCCAAAGAGGCAAATAACATTGCATTGAAACGAGTTGAATTGCCGCTTTAATTACTAGAAGATGGAGCTAATTCTACAGTTTATATACACAAAGTTTTCGGATACTTCAAATGATGCCGAGGAATTCGTCACAAGTTTAAATTATTCAAATATTCAAATATTAATCTGCATTTTCAAGGGGGGTGGAGTGGCGGAGGACCTTGAATCGGATTATTCTAATTATTAGTTTTGATTACAAACACATTACTTGACATACACAAATGTTTATATGCCCAATTAGTTTCATTGTTTTGCATATATACATATATATATATTTTGGCACCCATTTAAATTTATATATATATATATTACTCAGAGGCAAGAATGCCCAAGGTCGGCGTCTTCTTGAGATCTGATTAATTCGGTTTGACCATGAAATCCACCCATCTCCATTAGCCCCTATATCATACTCAATTTTCCGTTCCTGGAACTCAATAAACGCCGAATCAGTTGCAATTACACACACACACACATACTGGCAAATAGAGGGAAAAGCACCCTCGGGGGAGGGTCAAACAGTTTTCCGGGGTTTTGTCCAGAGGCACAAAACAAAGTGGAGAATCAACGAGAAAAAATCAAAATAAAACGCAATCGCAGGCTGTTTATCTTTAAGTCCTTCCCTTATGAGGGTAGCCTGTGGGAGGATTGGTGGGAGAAGGGTCCAGGTTTGGCCTTGCCCTAGGGTCCCATCCCTCTCCTTGGCCAACAAACACAGAGAAAATCCCCACATGAGCATTGGCTGTGTGTGTGTGTGGCCCAAAACATTTTCAAGCATTTTTCATTTGCATTTTCAATAATAATTCGTTGGCCTTGACTTTGCCAACGAGGGTTGCCAAATCGATGGGGAGGGGTAGGGTGGGGGGGAGGGAGGATTTTCCCCCCTCCCTGCCTTGTTTGTCCTCCTCATTGCCAAACATTTATTTATTATGGCCTTCGTAATCGTTTACGGCAGAAGCAGCGCCCAACAAAGGCTGAGAAATTATTCAATAGTGCAAATTTTGGGTACGAAAAAATAACTGAAATGGGCGGTGGACCGTGCGTGGGGGGCGTGGCCATGCAAATGAAAAAAGGGAATTGTTATAAATTGTACTCACAAAAAAAAAAAAAAACAAAAAAGGTTCGGAAATGGCTCCCTTCCTGATAGATATTCCCTTATTTGCTGTCGCATTTGCTTTGCTGCTTCCTAAGCACAAAATGTATCTCTGAGATATTGTATCTTGTCGTGCTGGACGTGTAAGCGATTTGCTTGGAGGGATACGTCTGGGGGGCGGGTCTTTCTCTGGGCCATTGACAAAGGCGTTTTCCCCATAGTCATGATGTAAATGTTATTGCAAAGGCTCAAATTTGCTGGCTCTTTGGCTTTTCGGTTATTTATGATTTCCAGTCGGGATGGGATATCATATCCCCTCCCCCTCCAGCTCCCCCTAAATTAGAACACTTCCAGTGAGTTTTCCACGAGTGGGCAGCCAGTCAATCAGCTTCAGGTTTTGTGTGCTGCTGCTGCTGCAGCTTTAGGGAAAAGAACGAACGAACGAACGAAGAAAACCAGTTCCCCAGTTCCAGTCCGAGAAGCGGAAACCCAACCTGATGGATGCCAATACAATCCCCAAACCGAAACCAGTTACCCAGGAGGGCGGGGTAGCTGCTGCCAAACAAATGACCAACAACAAACCAGCATTTCCAAGGCGATTTATCACGGGGCGAAATTCACAAATCCCCTACCAAAAATCTCATATCGCAAATCAGGGAAATCCGCCAGAAGTCTCAGGCTCCCAATCCCCATCCCCCATCTCCCCTCTTGGCCATTATCCCACATCCCAATCCCCAAAATGCCAAAAGAGTCCCAGCTGACTGTTTGAGTCCGACAATCGTTGTGACAAAAGTGTCCGAATGCAAATTATTCATAAGCAGAGCAAATAAACAGCTTGCTTTCGGAAAATCGAAGGTTTGCACAAAAGGCGGAAGGGGGCGGGGCTGGAGTCAAAAAAGCCCAAAATTAATGTTAAAAGCGTGTCTAGGATTGGGCTTTAACTGCCCACGCTTTTTACAGTGGGACATTTCTAACAAATAATATTAAAATACAAACATTTATAAACAAATAAATATATATTTATTTCTAAGTTAGAATTTTCACTTTATTTGTAGTAACGATTTATTATTGTTTATAGATTCCACTTGAGCAATCAATACTTACAATAATTATTAAGTTCCTTTTTAAATAGTTCCTATTACATAAATAATTTCCTTTCCAGAACTAAACAAATACTTTGTTTATTTATTGATTTCATGACATTCCAATGAATTGTTTACCCAATTGGTTCGCCTTAGGAATGTTCTACTGTAGCGAGACAAATGTATCTGTTGACCATGGCTAACCGAAAACCGACCACCGGCGACCCAACCGCAGCAGACAGTCCAATCTGAAGCCAAAGCCAAAAACCCGAATCCGAATCCAAATCCGAACCCCCAAACCCAATCCCAATCCCAAACCCCAATCCCATAGCCAATCCCAATCCCTCCTCCACTTGACGCCTGCGGTTCGATGGGGATTATTTAGCCGCTTCCCACATGGTTCAGATCCGACTCCAGCTCCGACTCCGACTCGACTCTTCCCTTCCTTCCTCTCAACCTCCGCTAAGCCGCTTAGCTGTTTGCGCTGCACAAATATGTTATATATGTTAAGGCGGTGCCCGTTAAAGGGGGCGTGGCAGGCACCTATAACGCACGAAGCATGTATGCACACGGAAATGCGCTGAAGGGTAAAAATAACAGGTGAAAGGCTGACTGCCAGGTTGCCTGGTTGGTTGGCAGACTCTTTTTTTTTTGGCCAAGTCAATAGTAATTTAACTTTTCCAGCGCATTTTCGGAGCCGACGGATTGTTTGTTTGGCCCTGCAATCAAAACAAATCTGGTTTGATTAAATCAAAGCCAGTTTAGTTTAAAATTTCAATTTAGTATTTAAATAACTAATTCGATAAGCCGGATCTAAATAAAACTCATCAACTAAAAAAAAAAGAAGTGAATTACGTGCCAAGGGGAATTTCCATATATAATTAAAATGCCAAAACATAAACAGAAAGGAACCAATTAAAATATGAAAATATTTCCTATTGATTTTCCCGCTGATAACTAAATTATCCCCATCCGATGGAGGATCGTAGTTTTTTTTATTTTTTCCTGGTGTTTTTTTTTTTTTTGGCCGGCCTCCAAGTGGAAATTGCAACCTCCAACGAAAATTGCATTTGCGGGCAACCTTTGCCGCGACCTATCTTCCCCCTCCTCTGCCCCCTCCCCTCCTCTGCCCCCTCAACAAAAAACTGGAAGAGCTTCACTTTTGACATTTCACTGGTAGAGCAAAAGGGGGCGGTAAGCGGTGGGCGGAAAAGCGTTTACCGTTTTGGCCCCGGGAGGAGTTCCCCCGAAAAACCAAATTCGAAAAAAAAATCCAACTTGGAGCGGCCTCAAAAAACGTGCAGCCAAAAAATATCGAAGGAGGGGGATTTTTTTTATTTTTTTGTTTTTTTTTTGAGGAGTGCCAAAGTTGTTTGGTTGGGCAATAAATCTGCCTTCTTTGTCTTGCAGCAGCTGGGCGAAGGAGCAAAGGATAAATGCGCACGGGCGTAGGCAGGGGGGGGCGCGCGCTTGCCTGTTGCGGTCGCAATTTTCTGTTTGCCCAAAAATCGAACT
>JAJJHY010001290.1:10969720-10982400 GCA_021224005.1 Drosophila setifemur
CATCAAGTGGAGTGGGGGCGGCCAGCCACGCCCCCTTTCCCCGAGCACCTTTTAAAGCTAAAACTAAAAAATAAAAGTTTCGGGGGAGGGAAGTCGAGACTTAAAAGGAATTTAGCTTAATAAATGTACAACCCGAAATAAAAATGCAGCAACCTTCTTCGATGGCAACACTTTCAGAATTATTTCTATCTTTTTCCTTGTCACAACTTTTGTGGCTCGTTCCATTTCCATATCTATATGCACATTTCCACATTTCCACAACCACAAAAGCCATTGCAGGCGAGTAAGGAATCAAATGGAATGGAACAGGAAAAGCAGCCGACACCTGGGTCACCTTTCCAGCCCCTCCCCCTGGAAAAACCTCTAAACCGCAGTAGGAGCTCGTTTTTCTTGTGGCTCTGTTTTTAGTTTCAGTTTCAGCTACCGGTTCTGATACGTTGGCAGATGCCCCCAACAAACCTGCCCCAAAGGGGGCAAAGTAAACCAAACCGAAAGACAGCGGAAGGCTCTGCTTTTGATACAGGGCAAATCGGGAGAGAGATGTATATATATATCTATATTACAAATTATTATATTGATTTCACTTAAATTAAGTTGTTTCTCTAGGCGAGCGATCTTTCGATTATCAAAGTTTCCTTCTTGGATTTAATTAAAGATATCATTAATAATTAAAGTTAAAAAAATTAAACATATTTTATAAATTCTGAATACAGACAAAAGAATCCAAATAACATGCAAAAGATACTTCAAATTCTTTGATATTTCTACCCAAGTTAAAAAAGTATCCTTTACAAAAATTCTTGTCGCATCTTCAGGATATCAACCGATCCCAGTGAATTTTCTGCCACTGGTTTTAGATACATTTTGTTCTTGTTCTGATGCTGCTGTTGCTGCTGCTGTTGTTTCTTCTGCCCATGATGTGTTGCCCCATGTGGCAATGTGGCGATGTGGCATGTGGTCGGGGATGGGGACTGGGAACGGAGACTCTTGTTTATGTGTCTGTGGGGCCACGTTGCATGTTGCCGAAGCCGCCCATTTGGCGATGTGTGAGTGTGTGAGTGTAGTGCAACTGTGTGTGCGTGAGTGTTTGGCAGCTTGTGGCATTGCTTCGGTGAAATGCCTGCCTCGTCGTGTGGCACGCATGAGAAGATTTCTTTCTTTCCACTCGTATCTATGTGGCTCCACTTCGGGAGACCGTCTCATGACCCTGAAATCCAATCGCGCTGCTCTCTCTTTCTTCCTCCGGTTACCCAAACACAAATCATAATGCTCGATTCTGCCTTTCTAAGCCAAAATAAAGCTATTCAAAATGTACAGAACTGAACAATTAGATTACACAAATACTAAACACATATAGGAATTAGGGATTTGTGTTCCAATTGAATCTAAAACTGATTTAGAACTAAACTAAGACCTAATATTTCCTATAATGCGCATCTGTATCTGTATGTTACATTCTTTTTTATTAGATGTCCAAGCCTCTCCCGAGTCCGATCCCAAAACCGGACCACTATATATCCCATCGATCTGCGGAGTTCTCTCCTTTTTCCGCACACTCATCAACATTGCCCGCCGTCGATTTAATGATCATTCGTCGTCGGACGGAGGCTGTTCATCATCATTATTTGGGATTTTTTTTGCTCTTGCGGGCAAGAACATGCGTTGTCTGTGTTGTCAGGGCTTCTTTAATGCCCCCCTTCGTCCCCGTCCCTCTTCTGTATCCGCAAGATATTCCTACCAACAACAGCAACAAATAACTAAGAGCTGAGGAGGCAGGAATTTGTTTAAGGCATACACATAACACAAAACAACAACAAACAAAACGGCAAACACAACATGGCAAACCGGTTGCCTTTGCATATATTTTTTTTTTCTCCTCCAGCTTCTGCCCCCTTTGACCCCCCTCCTGGCCCCTGCCCCCTGCCCCAGCCCCTGCCTCTGCTCCGTTTTGAGCCAGCTATTTTCAACTTTGGTTTCAACTCTCTGAGGCTGAGGAGGCATTCAATCAATTGAAAACACACTCAATCAATATGATTTGCGGGTTGCGCGATTCTTCCAGCTCTTTGCCGCTCTTTGCAATTCTTCAGCTAGTTTCTTTCGCTTCTTTCTTCTCTCCATCTTTTCCCCCCTGTTACTTCTGATTACAGATGCAAACGTATCTTCAAAGTTGCTTCCGCATGGAGTGCATTTATTAGATTGCTGGGAAAAGTGTGCGGCAAAAGCGGGAGTGCTGCCACGCCCATCTCCTGCCCGCCCACCATTGCTGCAATTTTCCAGAGTTGTGTCCAGAATTGTAATCAACTTGTTGCCCAACCCAAGGAGCCAGGCTAAAATAATGGAGGGATTACAACAAGAAGTTGTGGTGGGAACTTGCTATCGATAGATAATCGGAGTAGATATATGTATATTGACACCGATTTAGTAAATTAGTTAAGGCAAACTTTGGGATTTCCATTAGTAATTTAAATGAGCGTTATCTAAATTAAATTAATGGAAATTGTTTTTATTAAATTTCACAATTTAGCAATACTAAATTTGCAGCCTTTGTTATGCAAATCAGAATATAACTATTAATGTCACACTCATGAGAGTTCGAAAAATGCTGCTGGTGGCAGCTTCGTACTTATACAAATTGAATGAGAACCGAATCCCAATGAGTTCGTTTGTTCCACTAAGCAAGGTAAATTAATTAATAGCAACTTACAAGACCGCAAACTTTGGGTTTCCCACTCGAACCGAAACCGAAACAGAAACAACAACCGCGAGGTGACCATCGGCAACGGAATTACCATTACCATTATCATTATCACCATTAACATTACCGCACCTCAAATCCGAAATCCGAATACAAAATCCGAAATCCAAATCCCAGGTCGAGAGAGCCATCTGGGAATCCATGGCGAGGGTTACACGCGGCCAAAATCCAAATGCCAAGCCAGAAATCAAGGCGAAGCGAGAACAGCTAGCGGAAAAATCCAATGCAAAGAATAAACAAAAGCCAACTCTGTACCTTCCCCCTTCCCCTCCTCCCCCTCCTCCGTCAGTTTCCCCCCATTTAACAACAATTGCAGGGCAGCAAGAAGTATCTGAGTATCTGAGCACACATGTGCCACCAAATTATTCACACCTCCTCCGCCGCGCATTCTCCTCCGCTCCTGTCTGCGACTCTTCGCAAATCAGCCACGCCCACTCCGCCGCCGCCTTCGCTGGTTTTTTGTTTTGCCCCACCAACAACGAGCAACTCCAATTTCAACTCTGAGCACTCTGAACACCGCATTATTATTTTAATTGCACACAAAAAACAACACAACATGCACATACCATATGCAGCAGCAGCAGCCGCAAATACAGATGCGGCCAAAATAGAAGCGCTAAATTAAGTATCCGCAAGATACTTAAAATCAAAGGTGGCATTACAATCAATTATTCGATAAAAAGTTATGGAAAATGAATATGAAGAATAAAATTTGATTTTTATCTGCCTAAATTTATTTGCAACAAGAAAAGCCAACAGCTTATAGGCCAATCAATTTGATTGAACAAATCAAATATCTAAATGGCCAAAAGTGCTCTTAATTCGTAAAAGGATAGATAGCTTCAATAATTTAATAAGTTGTGAAATTAAGGAGCAACAAAATGGAATATTTACTTCATTTACTTCAATTTGTTATATATTTATATTTTATTATTTTTATGGCCACTGCTGTTTAACAAATACATATATATAGTATATCCGTATACATATGTTTACATATATCTGTGCATAAACACGACTTCAGCAGCACTTTGGTGTCGGAGTTTGGAACTCGGACCCGGGACTCGGGACTCGGGACATGGGACTCGGGACATGGGACTCGGGACTCTTTGCCTCTGACGCCAAGTTGGCAAAGAGCACTCGACGACAAAAAGGGCGACACAAATGCGCCCCCAAACGACGGAGTTTTATTTTTTGGTAAGGGGGGGAAGACACGGGGCAGGAGTGGCAGAGTGGTGCACCCAAGGAGCGAGTGCAGCACACGTGTTGCACCAATGTGGCAACTAAAGTTGGCGAGTGGCAAACAATTACGCTGCGACTTTTTTTTTTTAGGATGCGTTGAGGGGAGAGTCTACCCAAAATAAATGGCAACTGTGGAACGCTCCATCTACTCCATCTACTGCCATCTGCAAGATGTTGTTTTATTTGGACAAAATAAATACGGGAATATTCACAAATTACAGAACATGCAGCCGAGTTTTTAGCCAGGGGCTGTAATCAACGATGGATTTTTAAATGCATCTTCAATTAGGCTAAAAGCTTGTGGTTTTTGCGGTAGTACAGCAAACTTGCTTTAAATTTTCCCCTCAATCTGGAGTTATTTTTTGGATTGTTTTTGGGGGGGAGGAGGAGATTCAAGGTCTTGGGTTTCGGTTCTTATTCCCATAGCCACAGATCCATAGTTAAGCAAAGACATGCTGACTGAATCAAACAAAAAAAAAAGAGGAGATATATACTTCTTATATATATGTGAAGTACAAGAAGAAATCGCTTGGCAACCGCAGAAAAAATCACGAGATACTCGGATCCACGGGAGGTGGCTGAAACAAAGATTTTCCTTTCGCTAGCTGATTTATTGTAAACTGCGCCTATTATTATTCGCTCCTATCCGCTTTTCTCCTCGTTTTATTTTTTTTCGGCTTTATCATTTTCGTGGCATTTCATTGTGTGTGCTTCAGTACTTTTGTATGTTTTTTATCTCGTCTCAATTGTCTGGTCTGGCCCAGGCACATTGCATGGTTTTATTCGCAATTTTAGTCTGCCGCCCGCCTCGCCTCTTGGCTTCAAATGATTTTATATTTAGCCGCCGTTCGAGAAGCTCACGACACGCAGCGGCAGTGGCAAGAAAAGCGGCGGCAACAAAAATTGGAAACAACAGCAACAACAGCCAAAGCAGCGAAAATTAACCAGAGGCAGGCATTTCGTGCGACACGATGTGAGAAGTGCTTGAAGTTTATATATAGAATTGCAATTGCAACAATGCGAACACGGCATCTCCTCGGCCAAAAAGGAGAACAGCCAGAGAAGAGTCTTTGAAAGCCAAAAAAAATAACGATAGTCCATTATGATCCGCAGAAGTACTCAAAATATTATCACCTCAAACAAAAACCAAAAACCGAAAATCAAACCCAGAATTATCGTTCAGCAGGAAGTGCATACTCGTTGGGGTTATCTAATCTCTTTGGACTTCAAAGATAGCCAACTTTTACAAATCAATCAGCGAATCAAATTCAAGTTTATAACTATTTACAGACTTGTTTATAAACATTTCCTAAAGCGTAGATCCGCTTTGTTGACATTCGTTCTGAACGAAGATAGATTAATTACTCGCTCTTTCTTTTCTAATCAATTAATTAAATGCAGTCCTGGGAAAAATGTATTTTTTTATTGTTAAAACGCAACTTGCTTTCGGCTGAGAAATTGATTGTCAATTGTTTGGTTTAATCGATTACTCAGTTGAACAAAAGACATAATACAAGTCTTTAGAACTAATGTTAAATTAAGCTTTAATTAATTAATCTTTTGCCGCTAATCGCCGGATTTGTTTGCGCTTAATTGCGAAATATGAACGGAGCTTTGACAGATAAATAAAACGATTCGCGATTCACGGGCTGCCAAATTAATCAACTGGAGAGAATCGGAATCGGATTCCCTTTCATCGTATATTTTTTTTTGGGATGTGAATGCGATTTCATTATTTCATTAGTGGGGGAATCTCGAAACCTTAACGAGGGGAAAGTGCAAATTCGGCAATTCGGCCTCGGGGATCTACTTACTCTCTCTCTACACATATGGCAAAAAAAAAAATCGAACAATAATATAAACATTATCCCGATGATCGACTAATTAAACAGAAACCCAAAGACAAACTTTTGATGTATCTTTGATTTGATTTGATTACTTTATAATAATCGAAAAATTAAGCGAGCAGATTTATTGGATTTGGCTCCGATATTCGCTATATCCAACATTCGATATGCGTAGTTAGCAGCGGCAGTTGAGCTGTCCGTTAATGGGCTCCAGCCCCACTTATTACTTATTACTTTTGATTCGGGTTCATTTCATCAGGCATCTCGTATTTCACCCGGGTAGAGCCAAGAGTTCGTGACTCTTTTTGGGTTCGGGAGATAGATGGATAGATGGATGGATCCGTGTCATATCCGCATAATGAATTTGCAT
Source organism: Drosophila setifemur (assembly GCA_021224005.1). Lineage (NCBI taxonomy): Eukaryota > Metazoa > Arthropoda > Insecta > Diptera > Drosophilidae > Drosophila > Drosophila setifemur. Next base: position 10,975,935 of record JAJJHY010001290.1, read on the forward strand.
TTTGTCTACAATTTCGCAGATCCGCGTAATTTGAGGCATTCACTTGCAACACCCAAAAAAATAAAAAAAAACCCCAAAGATAGTTTTCGAAAGCGTAAAGAAATCGGGCGTGTGCACACTCATCCAATTTGATGGATTCATTAACTGCTCCCCCATACGCTCCCCCCCCATCATATGCTCGCAATTAATCAGCAAAATAATTCGCCTTGCCCCCCAAATCAATCATTTCCATTCAGCAGATTAGATTGAAATGAGATACGGTGCCCAAAAGAATGCTAATTGATATTTTGGAATTGATTTTATAAATCGGTTAATAACTGAGCAAATAACCGTCGGAATAAAACGGGGTAGCAAGTCAATTGGTGGTATCATCATCCCAGAGTGTTCGAGTGTTCTAATCAAAATATTATCGAACAGTTCCCCCCCTAAAAAAAAAAGGGAATGTTAAATAAAAAATGGGAATTAAAAAATGAAGAAGCCGAGTGAAAGGACAGCCGAAAAGCAGAAACCGAAACAGAGACAAAAACAAAGCCGGAAAAAAAGCAGCAACTAAATTTGTGAAACCGTTATTATCATGTCGTGTCTTTGCCTCCTTCCCCGCCCCCCTTTTGGCCAACAGTCTTTTGACCAGGTCGATTATGAAAGAAAACATTTTGTATCTGTATCTGAGCCGCAGCGTATCTATGTATCTGTGTGTGTGTGGGTTGCCTGCTTGGTAGCTGTGTTTTAGCCATTTGTTTGGATCAAAAACCATCGTTTTACCATTTTGTAGTTTTTACACACATTTTTGTGTCGGTTTTTGGTTTGGTTTGGCTTTTCGATTCGTTTGCATTAATCCAATTTGTTGTTGTTGTTGTGGTGGGTCGTGTTGTATATATGCGGGTGCTAATTCAATTAGCGGCATTAGCCGAGGCGCCTCGCTGTAGTTATCGATATTGCAACACAGAACCAGCTATCGGCGATATTTTTGTATTTTTCAGCAATTGCCTATCGGGGGATTTCGGCATGGCATCCCATTAATTCCAATTTTCCCAATCCCAAACCCCCCGAAATCGATTTATTGATCCGACATAACTATCTTCGATCGATGTACTTTTGCTGGCAAATTGATTTTAAACTTCAAAATTGCCAACATTGCGATTAGCATTTAATTTGCCAGACTCCAGAGATTATAGGCCCATTCACTGCACTATTGCCTATCCCTCGATTTTGGCTCTGTTTCTAATTTTTTGTATTATTTATTTCCCCATCAAATTAGTGCCCCGCTGTTAAGTGTTAAGTGCTGCTCCCTGGGCAGCCGCTGGGCTGGGAAAAACTGAGTAAAAAAGCGGCAAATATATATGTGTATATATAGAGGCCTAACCCCCAGTCCAGTCCGAAATCGAGAAACTGTAACAAACTGGTCAGAAACGAGAGCGAAAGGCGGGGCGGGGCGGCTCCAAACTGGGGAAAGGGGCGATGAAAAACTCGAATAAAGCAAAGTGCAATGCCAACCGCATTTGTTTTTCTATTTCTTGTTTTATTTTCCCCCTTTTTTAGTTTTTAGTTTTTGGTTTAGTTTTTGCCATTTTTGCATGGCACATACTTATAGATTCAGATTTGTGGATATGTGTTGGCCCACTCTTTCCGAGCTGGGCTTTTTTTTTTTTAGGTTTTTTAGCTCATTATGTCAGCAGTTTATGGTCACCTACGGGTAAAGTCAGACACAAGATACAAGATACAAAAAACAGAGAGACTATTGGAAATCACTCGCATTGACGGGCTGCTCTTCTTTAGACGTGGTTTTTTGTTCTTGCCCCTTTTTTCTAGACCCCGGCAAATGGATCAGTGGAACAGTAGGGGAAAACTGTAGAAAACCGACGGAAGACGGCCAGAAGATGACAGCCAGAAACTAAGTTCTACCAACTTTCGATTTTAGCCATGGCAGGGGGAGAAAGAGCCCCGAAGAAATGGGAGAGAGAGCAAATGCGATGAAATGCGATCAACAGAGTAAATAAATAAAAAATAAATAAATAAATATTTGCCTTTCCGCATGTAAATTATGGAGTTGAATTTTTTGAGTTTCTAAATGGGATTTCTGTTGTTTTGAGTGGCAATCAATCGTGTTGATATTTGCAAAACCAATGATTATGGTATTTTGTCAGTGATTCATTTTTAATATTTGTAATTTTTAGATTCTAAATTATCTTTGCTTCGGTATTTCTAATTATTTTGATTAAAAACCAGTATCTACCTAGCAAATATCCCAAACAAACAGAAAATATCCCTATTTAATTCGCTCGCCATTCTTTCCTGCTTCCATCTCTCTCCCTCCTTTCCAGAGAGAGGCCATAAATCTCCTTTGGCAGGCACCTCTCACTCACTCACTCACTCACGCCGTTACAAGACAAAAACAAAAAAAAAACACTTTGCAACGGCTGCGCCTGCGCCTTGCCATCTCCCTCACACACCCGAGAACATTAGGCTTTGTGCACTCACCGTTTTCCAGAGAGATAGAGAGAGAGAGAGCGGGAAGGAGGTGGGCTGGAGAGCAGCTGCTGGTGAGAGGATCGGATCGGATCGGGATCCGCTGCCGCTACCGCTGCCTTTCCAGTGCGTGAGCTACGGCCCAGCAACAACAAATTAAATGCCTTTGGTTTCCTCTTCTTCTCTCCTTGTCTGCTCTTTGATGCTGCTCTCGTTGTTGTTGTTGTTTTTTTGTGGTTGTTGTTGCCGTTGTATTGAATCCGGTTTTTCGAATTTCTTTCAACTTGTTATTTCGCTTCTTCTTTTTTTTCTTATTTGCTTCTTTTCTCTAGCTGCTGTTGTTGTTTCGTATTTTCCTTTTTCCAAAAAAATAACACACTTCACTCAAAAAAAAAAGAGCAGAATTTAATTTCCAGAGCCAACGACTGCACTGGAATTCTTTTTTGGAAATCTATACGTATATTTGTTGCTCTCCTCTTCGCATCTGTTGTTGTCATTGGAACGCGATTGATCGATTAAAGCGGAAGACGCCGATCGCGGAGATGATAAAGATAAAAATCGAGTAACGAAAATTAAAAACCAAACACCAAACACCAACACTAACGCGCGCGCGAAAAAAAGAGAGGAGCTGGAGCTGGACGAGGACACTAACACGTGTTTTGCCCGCTGCAATTGGCTGCCGTTTGTTATCCTGTTTCTGTTTGCCCTTCCAGGGTTTCGCTTGCAAATCGCTTAACACTCTCTTTTAACTGCTTTCAACTGCTGCTGGCCAGAGCAAGATATTCACGCCAAAAATTCGAAATCGCGACGAACGGGAAAACGACTGCGATGCGGTGCGGTGCGACGGCGACGCTCGCGCTTGCAACCGATTGGATCGAATGCCGGCAAACGTGCGGGTCGCGAATCAAAATACCCAAGTCCAAGCAGTTCGAGCCGCTCCGGTTCGACGTCGAACGCGGCGCACAACCTGTTCCGTTCGAACAGCGACGCTGTTTGAGGCCCTTTTTGGCCGTTTTTAGCCAACTTATTTTTGTGGGGAATTCAACAAGTTTTTGGGGGGCGGGTTTTAATTGTAATTGTAATTTATTTCAAAAATAACTCTTCTTAATATTTGTTAAGCTTTTAAAATTCTTAGGAAAACACTTGAAATTATTCGGGAATCTAAGAAGTTTCTAAAGACAATTTAAAGTTATAATGAACTATGTTTATTATTTGAAATATTATTTTTATCGATTTTATTTAATATTAATTTGAAAGCATTTAATAGCATTTTGGAAGGAATTCAAAATGAAATGTATGTTCCTTAATTATTTTCATCGACTGTTTTAAATTTTTATTTGTAAAGCAATATTTTTAATTAAATGGAATATTCAACAGTTTCTAACTATTTTTAATTGTTATGAAATCTGTATTTTATTCTTAAAGTTTTTATCGAATATTTATTTGCAAGGCACTTAACAACAATTGACAATTTCCAAATTGAAAAATGCAATTATAATAAAATCTGTGATATATTTCTCTTTAAAACTTTATTTGTTAAGCATTTAAAATTCCTTATATAGACGCTCAGTTCCGAAGTTTCTGAAAACTTATTCAAATTGTAATAAAATCATAAATCTGAATAAATTGAATCTTTATTAGCTAAGCATTTTTTTAAATTCTTAAAACAAACAATTCAAATTCATCAAAAACAATTTTAACTTGGAAACAAATAGATTTTTAATAGATTTTTAAAAGTTAAAACCAAATACTCAGCATTTAGCTAGTTTTTCGATGCCATCACTGTCAAAGTGGCCATCACTGTCCCTGACCCGTTCAAGCGGTTTGTTGTTGTCGCAACGTTCGATGCGTTCGCAGGCAGGACCGAAGGTTCGAGGCAACTTGGCGCCTGGTTCGACGCAACCTCCTACGCCTGCGCGCCCGTCGAACGCAAAAGCGCAACAGTTTGATTGTTGTTGGGTGCTGCGAACATCGAACGCGTTCGATGCGGCAGACGCTGGCGCCGGAATCTATGTTAAGTTAACATTTGTTAACATTTGGCATTGTAATTAATTACCGGGGCTAAGGAAAATATGACAGATGCGAACAAGACGAAGACGAAGACGAAGCCAGATAAACGAACTGAGCTACACAAATATCGGACGGAGATATCGGAGATATACGGTGGCAAACAGGTGCGCAGGCGCAACTCTAGGAAGGGGCAGTGGCGGGGAGTGCGAGGGGGGTTTGAGTGCGTAGCGAGCATTTTAATGAGTTCGATGGCTGTCGCTTGTTATTTCTTGGCTTTTTTGTTTATTTTGTTTTTGCACTTGACTTTGGGTTGTGTAATTAACCGCGCAATGCATCCGAAATTTGAATGAGCCGCCTCTGAAATAACTAGTTAACCGATGACCTTCGAGGGCGGGGCGGCCAAGGTCAAGGTTAAGGTCATTCACTACAATTTGACAAGCTGCTCGATGAAGAGGGGTTAGCTCATGATTTGGTGTTAAAATAAAACACATTACTCAACAAATATTGACGAGAAATAAATATATTTAAGTAGTTTTCCCATCGAATTGATTAAATTTCTTTAATGTTTGTTTTTGCTCTGGTTCCATTTCCAATTTGCGGCAAGCAACTCGAATTCTTTGGTTTAGACAGTTCGAGACATTTATTTGACACCGCAACTTTTAGAGGGTTTCGGGGTCTTTGGGGGAGGGGCAGGCAAAAAGAAGGTTTTGGTTTTGGGGGGGATGAAAATTCAGCGAGGAAGCCACAATTTAAGGTTCCCTGCTGGTTTCGTTCTCAATCGAAAGTTCCCTTAAAAATTATATGTGTTTAAATGCATTTTAGTCAGCTTGATTAATATTTCTCATTATTAATCGACCTCTAAACTTCAATTTCCCCTCCTCTTTCATTCTCTACGCCCCTATCTCTCCCCCTCTGTTAACTGCTTTGGTTGAACGCGTGTGGAACGGCAAAAAAAGTTTCAATTAAGACCCGAAGAAGAACCTTTGGCTTCCTTCTTGTGGCCATTGTTGGTCTAGTTGCTCCTCTTCGTCGTTTTTGACGTCATGCTACGCGCTCGTCCCGCAGTTATTAAAAGCAACAGCAACAGAACAGTTTCGAATCTAAAAAACAAAAAAAAAACACTCACAAAATAATATTTAAAAAAAAAACGGAGCGAGACAGAAAAATCAACAAGCCAAAGAAGCGTCGAAGAGTAAAATGCAACAACAACTACAATAACATTAAACACAACAAGCAACTACAACAACAACAAAATAAATAAATAAAAAACGAGGAAAAGAAACTTTGAGCGCCACACCGAAAACGAAAAACATAATTACAACCAAATACAGTGGTTGAAGATCTCTTAAAAAAAAGATGCAGTTTTTAATTACACCTTTTTTTTAATTAAATGAATTATTTAATTAAATATAAACATTGTAAGATGTTTAGGAAATTTAGTTTACAGCTGACATTTAAAAATATCCATTCCAAAATATTATTACAAATCAAAATCTGAACTAATTTAAAATTGTACTTTATTATCTCATCATTTACTGAATTATTAATATTACAAAATTTATTTTTAAGGAACTCCGTTTACAGCAGAGATTTCAATGTATTTTTCAATGTTAAAAAAAAAAACACATCCTAACCCACTTAAAATTCTAGTAATTATTCATTAAATAAGTGATTTTACAGCACTTAGAAAAATGCAAAACAAAAAACCCAAAATCCGTATAAACTTAAACTTAAAGTATTCCAATATATGTGGCATATATGTATATATATGCACGGTACTCTTGAAATCCGAGAAGCCATCGTTAAAACCCTTTCAATTGACTCTGCCCATGATGGCCACTGTGCTCATAAGCAAATCACGTTAATCACTCGCCGAGAACTAACAACAAAAAACAGCAACAACAACACCAAGAAAAATAGGGAAAAACGAAAAGCAGGCGTTAAGCAAGTGCAGCGAGGCGTGGCTGGGGCAGGGGCAGGGGCGTCGTAG
>JAJJHY010001290.1:10996837-11015318 GCA_021224005.1 Drosophila setifemur
TACGAGCACGGGGGAAAAGAACACGGAGAGAAATCAGGTGTTGGAAATAAATTTATAAAGAATCTAATTTTTTTATGCTTGGATTATTTGATATTTTTTCAAATTGTCAAAGTACGAGAAAGGAGAAAGAAAGAAAAATTGCTGCTAAAAATATATTAAGTTATAATTTAATAACTATTAAATACTAATTAAACAATGTTCGCAAAGCACAATTTAAAGTATTTAATAATACTTTAAAATAAAATCACATCTATCTTAGGGCTTGCTCCGAGTCCACTAATAAATGGCCATTAAATCTCGACGTTGAAGGCCACAGTGTGGGTCCCGGAGCCGGAGCACCATCATCATCATTTGCCAGGACTTCGACGGACGCCTCGTGAGGTCAAAGTAATTACAAGTAAACAAAGTTAGAGGCCAGCCCCCAGGATGGCATAAAATGGAAAAAGAAACATTTCGACCAGGGAAAACAACAAAGCAGCTCCAAATGGATGGACAGGAAACGGTATTAAGACGTTTATTAAGTGCAGCTGACATCGGGGGGAGGAACCAAAGGAAAAGCGATGGAGATGGGAGGTGGTAGGTGGGAGGTGGCCAATGTTTCCAGAACTCCTCAAGCGAAGTTAGGGAAGTCCTCGAAGGTTCGGAGTTTGGATAGCTTAATAACCAAAAAGGATGCTCTCCATCTAAACCTTGCCCCGTTCCCTGCGACTCTGCAACCAGAGGCGCTGCATCAGCTGCTGTCCACTTTTGAGCTGCTGGCAGGCCTCCACGAGAGCTTTTAGTTGAATGTGATCCTTGCGTCTTTGCTCCCGGCACTGCTCCTCCCTTTGACGCTGTTTCTCCAGAGGATTCACTTTAACCGGCTTACCGCCCCCCTTCTGCCTATCGGTTTCCGAGTCCGAGACGGGTTCGAACATCAAGAGCATTACCTGGCGCTCGAAATCCCGCTTGACCTGCTCTCCCGATCTCCTGGGACCGGATGCGGAGTTCGTGGACTCCGTGTCCGACCTGAAGACGAGACCTTTGAACCATTTGTACAGCTCCTGGATCGCCGAACCCTTCACCTCCTTCTGGGGACTGCTGCTGCCTTTCTCCTCCGACGACAGACCTATGTGGACATTGTACAGATCAATAAAGAAGTGGAGCAGGCAAATGCTGTCCACATAGCTGCCCAGGATCAAATCACGCACATTGACCTGCGGTCGCATCCCCAAAGCCCCCAAGGATCTGGTCAACTCCTTGTAGTTACTCTCCCAGCGGCTCTTTGGGTGCGGATGAAGGGAGTGCAGATCGATGCAGTTGGGATAGAGGGAGTCCAGCAGGCGACAATAGACGATGCCGTTGCGCAGATCCTCCAAGGATTCGTATTGGCTCTGGAGCAGAGCGTTAACCCATTTCATGAGGATCGCAGGATCCGTGGGCAAACGATGCTTCTTCATCGCATTGTTCATCTTTTGGGGAGTGGCAGTGTAGGAATTATGATTATAAAAAATATAAAGTTTTCCTATTGTGTGACTGTATACTCGAAAGTATCTGAAACGAGGAGCTCTACCTGATCCCGGCCTGCTGATGTTCCAGCGAAGGATTGCGGCAATTAACAATTAAGGCACAATCAAGTCCGAAGTAAGCTCGAAGATGAGGCATGTAAAGAAGCCTCAATAAAGATGAAATTATTCAGCGATGGGTATATTTCCTCCTCCTCCTTCCTCGTTTGGAGCTCTGTATCTGAAATCCCAGCTCAATCGAAGTATCTGCCCATTTCCATGGAACCATTTCCCCATTTCCCCACTTTTCCCCATTTCCCGATTGCCATTCCACCGGCGGCTGCTGCCATAAATAACTCGGGCTTTAAGCATTATAGACCGCATCTGCATTGGGACAATTCCGTCTGAGACCCACCTCCAATCCTCTCCCTCCTCCCTCCTCCCCCCTTCCCCCTGCAATCCTTTCCTCTTTTGCATTTCAGTTTTAAGCCTGCGAAATCATTTACATTTTTTCCCCCCAAGCCTTTTTTTTTTGTTGGTTAATTTTTATTTTCCCGCCGGTTGGGCTCGTCAAAAATAAACTTCGAATGAATTTATGCATACGAGTGAATTTGCAGTGCGGCGGAAATTTGTTGCAGTTGCAGTTGCCACCGCAAGTTGAGCCATTCTCGCGCCATCCCGGAGAAAATTGAGAGTCAGTCGGTGAGTTGGTGAATCGTTGAATGGGTGGAAAAACTCGGGGAAAACCCGGGAGAAGGAGCGGAAAAGGGGACAGGGGAAAACGGGGCAAACAATGAAAATGCATTGAAAATTGAAAATCAATGAACTGTTATAATAACTTGCCGCAGAGTCAGAAGCGAGCATCCACCGAACACACACACATACGTACGTACATCTCCATCTGCGGCACACTCACAGATACAGATACTGATGCAGCTGCAGATACGGCTGCAGATGCAGATGGAGAGATACATATTTATTGGCGCTCGTGTGGGTGCAATGCTGCCTTCTGCCTGGCAAAAGGCGAACTTTAACCGCAAAAATGCACTCGAAAAGAAATCGTAAAAAAAAGAAAGACACAAATTTAAAGGCATTTTTTTATGGAAGAGAAAAAACTGGTTTAAGTTAAAATTTTGTAAAGTAGACAAAAATAAACTACCAAATTCAATAAGAAAATATTTAACAAACTAAAACTAAGACTAGACTTCGGATTTAAAATTGCAACTTTATTTCCTTATAAAACCAATTAAAACTTACCAAAAATGCATACATCTCCGACTAAATTTATTCCACAAATCCCTCGAACTTTCCCTCAGTGTAGTATATCCTTCCCGCACCATCTCTGGTATTCTGGCGCAACTCGTGCGTGTGATTCTCTCTCTTCATTAAACATATGTAACGCGTTGGGTTAACAATTGGAAACGATGGCAAAAGACCTGGGCAGGAGGGAGGAAGTCCGGGCAGGAGGAGCCAGAACCAGGACCACGACAACGTCAACCTCGAGTCGGATGCAGCGATTAAAAATTAAATGCCTTCATATTAACAAACAAGCCGTCTGCCATTGGTAACTTTCATCGTTTTTACGCTGTTTGATTTTTTGCTGTTTTTTTTTTTTGGGGAAAACGTAAAAAATTGAAATGGGGAAAAAGCCACGGACAAGCTGGGGAGGATGGGGAGATGGTTTGGGTGGGAGTCTGGGAAATCCTTCAGTGCATGTAAAATGCATGAAGCGGTGGGCGCCACGTGTGAAATTTATGCACATATGCTGACAGCATTTAAGGAGAGGCAATCCGAACGCCGAATCCGAATCCGCATCCGAATCACGAATCACGAAGGCGGTGAGCAGAGCTTGAGTGGATGCACTCACTCCATTTCCCAGCTAAAGGCATATATATATCTATATCTCTTAAATATCTCTTAAATATTTTTTGCTAGGCCTTGGAATTTCCTTAACCTCCTTAAGTTCTCGAGTTAATGCTACCAACAAAGAAAACAACCTTCGAACCTCTGAAGATTCTTACTTTGGCAATTAATTGACGACCCGAGAAGTGCTCATCATGCCATCACCCTGACCCAAAGGGCCTGCAGTGGTCATCCAATGATGACTGGACTTTCTGGTTCTCATTAGTCTGGCCACTCCTCCCCCCTCCCGATCCGAGGGAGGAGGCAGCCCATGCAAACAGCCGCAAAAGCCAAATAATAATGAATAATTAAGCGGACACGGCCGCCGTCGGAGGCGGACGAGGACGAGGGCGAGAACGAGGACAGATGACGATGTGGGTCAATAGAAAATGTAGCCACCAATGTTCCAGACCCCCCAACCCAGATTCGGAGCCATCAATTGGCATGTTTGTCCGCGCTCCTTCGCTTCTTTTTCCCGCTGTTCCCGGGGCTGTTGTCATCATCGTTTTCACTTAACAAGCATTTCATTAGCCTAATTCCGATGGCTCTCGTTCTCTTTGCTCTCCGCTGATTGTTTGGACAGTGGAGCACAGCACAAGGAGCTGTCGTATCCCGTGTCCCAGTCCCCATCCCCATCCCCACTGATTGATGTTTGCCTACGCTCTTACACTCGCCGCCTGTCACACGCGGCGTATGGGGAATATTAGTGCAAGCTCCTTGGTTCGCAAATGAGATTAATGCCATTTGGACGTAATTTATGCGCTGATTGAGCGGAGGAGAGAAAAAGTATCTAGAGTGCCTTGCTCCTCGAGCCCTGATTTCTTTGACCTAAAATATATCGAGTGGCATATGTGGCGTATGCGTGATATTTTCCCTCTGTGAAAAACTTTATGAGTTCTGGGAGATATTAATAAAAGTAATTTAGAGAGTAGTTCCTGAAAATGTGTATAAACAAGGAAAATGAAGTATATCAATCCTACAAATTGGGATTATCTAAAGACAGATTGCAAATTAAAATTCTTAAATTAAAACCCAAAGAGAAGTACATGGCGTATGAGTAATATTTATATGAATTCAACAAGGAAAATAAAATCTCAGCTCTGGGGATTTCTTTCCATATCCCCTTTTAGCATGCTGATAATTATTATGCTGGTGCTGCAATTGAAAGTTGTTGGTCAATCAAAGTGGTAACAAGTGAAGCACTCTAACTACTCGATTGCCCCAACATCTCCCTCCTCTCCTTGGCTCAATTAGCGGTAACGATTTGCCCATCCACTTCAAGTCGGCTAATTGGCCTCCCTCGACCAACGAGTTATTTGTATGCCCTTTGTTTGGAGATCGGGTTTCCAAACATGGTTACAAAAGAAAAGCGTTTAAAGATGCTCCGATTGTTCAGTTAAATACAAATATTTTTTAGATGCTATTCTTTTTTTTCGGATAGGGTATTTGGTACTTCGGAGTCTCTTTCCCCAACACTTTCGAAATTGAAACAGCTTTGAATCAATCACGAACGATTGCCTTGGAACCGGGTTCCAAGTGGATGAATCCCGTCCCGTTTCCATTTCCATTTCCGCTCCATCCCCTCCTGGCACCTGGCTGAAATCCCAGGTGGGAAGCTGCCTCCGGAGGATTCTTTGCACTCTGCTTTGCATTTCCTGTGGCAAAGTCTGCGGTCAGCCTCGGTCTCTGTCGCTGTCCCTCTGTTTGTGTCCTGCATACAAATGTATGTCCTTGCTGCACCCCCCTCCCCTTCCGTGCTCTGCATTTTCCGGCTGCTGCAGCTGGCTACATTTCCTTGTTCGCGCAAATAAAATGCAAACAATACTTGTTTCATTTGCGTAGTAAAATATTTATACAGGTATTTAGTTGGCCACAAGGCAGCAGCGAAAAATTAAGCGGAAAGCCCCGGAAAAACACGGTAGGAAAAGGGGGGAGCAGAGGGAAAGCAGAGTGAAGAAGGCAAAGCAGAGAGCAGTTGGCAAAATTATTTAAGCCAGGGGCCTTAATAGGAACCACAAAAAAAGAGCTGCTTGCAAAAAATAAACAAACAAAAAATGGGGAACAAAAAACGTCTAGACGTCATTTCTCAGTGGGGTGTCTGTTGGCCTTTTCTCTCCGCCTTCCTCTATCTCTCTCCAATTCTCAAATTCTCTTTTATATTTCCCCAATATCTCCTTTGATAAATCTGCACATACAGAGATGTAGAGCAGCAATAGGAGGTCCAGAGAAATTGCCTTCATTTATCATGCCACATACCCTTTCGAATCTGATATATTCTATCTCCAGGGATGTCCATTTCAAATGCCATCACAAACATCGAACCCAAACCCAAAGTAAGGGGTATACCTCGGGCGAATCCTAGCAAAGAAAAAAGCAACTCCGTCCCAGAGACAATTGGCAGCTGACACTCTGCGGTTGATTGGCTGCGGCTGACCACAGAAATTTGTGTCCTGGGTGCCCCAAAAAGGGGCACTTCTTCGGTGACACACTTCAGCCATTATTTACCATTAGTTATTTGCGGAGGCGGACAGGCCGGAATGTGGACAACTTCTGGGGAAGAAGCCAAGAAAAAATAGTAAATACAAACTACATGCGAGTACAACACAAAAATATGCTTTATTACGAGTTTAATTATGAGTTTTGTATTATATTGAAAGCCCTTTGTTTTGCATTTTATTTTGTTCACGATTAATTTAATTTTTTATGTTTTTCGTTGGCTTTTTTTTATTACTTTAATTTGAATTTAAATAGAACATTTTATTGCCACTTCAATTGTAATATTAAATCAAGTGCAAGCCGCTTTATTATGTCATTTCGGATTAATTTGCATTTTCATGTCAACGGCAAATTGCAATTCCTTTGAATTTTTGTTGCCTGTAATCAGTTGGTGAATCGATTTTCCATCGATTTGGGGGCAGGCAACTTCCTGCATTAGTTAGTTGCACCTTTTACGAGTGTATATTTTGCATTTTGTATTATTTAATTTACAATCTTTTTTGTGTGTGCAACCTGCCTCCTTGCCCCTTTCTCTCTCTGTGTGGAAATGTTGCTCACGTTGCGGTTGCAACTCCGACGTGCTTTATCGCAGTCAGACGTTAATTAATCTGCAAAGCCTGCCCCATTGTGCTCCGAGTAGCTGCTGCATCTTCGTGACCTCCGCCTGGAAAATCCCCCCCTAATCCAACCAAGATCTCACCCATTTTGACACGTTTTTTGTCCGTCTGTCTGTCTGTCTGGGGTAGAGGAAATTCTTCGGCCAAAGTGAGTTTTTACATAATTTAAAGTGCCGTCGCCAAAGTAAACAGATATTGTTCGCTGTTAAATACAGTTTGGCACTGACAGTGGCGCGCGTCGCGGCGCAGGGGGGTAATAGCAACTTTGTGGGGGGGTTAGAGCCATAATCCTAACTAGCCGTGGCACACAAAAAGCGCATTTTAATGTGCGGTCAACAGTCAGACAATGTCTAAATTCGAAATGTCAGCGGCGTTGTCAACGTTGGCGAACAAGCTGGCTAAAAACTGAACATCCGAACATCCGAACATCCGAACAACTGAACATCCAAGCCAACTGACAGCCACTGCCACAGCAAAAAAAAAGCAGCAGCCATCAAATGCCTGTTGTTGACAACAATTAGAGTTGCACCCAAAATAATACATAATAATAATTACGAAAAGCTTTCAACTGCCGCCGCTTTTGGTCATTCCCCGACTGATTGTGCTAACTCCAAACTCCATCTCCAAAATGAATCCGAATTCGAATTGGAATTTTAATTCAAATCGCCTTGGCCCGGACCCGGGGACTCGAACTCGAACTCGGAGTCGGAGTCGGATTTAGATTCGGAACACGGTAGCTGCGAATGCCGGACCCTCACCTCACCTCACCTCACCTCACCTCACCTCAACGGAGCTCCAATGAGTAGGCTCAATACTTTTTATATCTGCGACAGATAAACAAAAACACAGAAAACACTTGGGCAATCGTGACTCGGCCGAATATATAATCTCCGGACCTTGACCTAGTGGAGATGAGGGGGTGGAGGGGATTGGGAACCAAGTCCGATGATGATGATTCTCTTTCCAGTGGGCTCAGCTTCTAAATGGATGCGATGAGCCAGCGAATTCCTTCTGGGAAAACTAATAACCACAGCTTAATGGTTGTTCGCAAATGAGTATTCAAGGAATTCGAAATTATATATATATATTACCACAATTTAAATAAAATTTTCTGATTAAATTTGGAATAATAATAATTAATATTCCTTAATTTAATAAAACCAAATCACATTTAAATCCGATTAGAAAACATATTTATAAGTACTTTAGATCCCATAAAATCAAAGAGGAAGCCCTCGCCCAAGAGGATATCCACCCCAGAGATGCGAATAAACCAATCCTGAAGCACACACAACATTCCTGGACCCCAAGCTGCAAAAGTTAAAGCTCCAACCGGAGGAGTTTAAAGACGAGGAAGGACACCACACCAAGGAAGACGCTGCGAACTCTGCGAGCTAAAACCGAAAAATTGTCAACGCGAATTACTGGCACATTTTCGCAGGCGACGAGAAGAAAGGGGGTGGTGGAAGGAGAGGGGGTGGTGCATGGTGCAGCATGATGGTGCAGCAGGGTGGTGCCACATTGATAGTAATTGCAAGCAGCATGCACAATTGCAGCTCGCTGGCAGCTTACGAGAAACGAGACGCGTAATAAATCCATAATCCGAGGCGACAATTTGAATCATTGCGCTGTAAATGCGTTGTGCTTTCGGCTGCTCCCGGAGTGGGTGGTGCCGGGAGTGGGTGGTGGCCCAGAGGGGGTGGCCCGGAGTGGGTGGTGGGTGATGCTGTGCTGGGGTCACAGCTGCAGGCATTCGAGCAGCAAAGACAAGACAAGACAGTTGCACAGCTCCTTCGTCCTTCGGGCTGGCCTTTGTTTTATTGCATTTCACTTTGTCTGGCTTTGGGCCGACATTAGAGATGGCAAAACAAGGGGCTATATATTAGAGCTATATATATTCTTGCAGCGATAATTTAGTTGTAATTTCTTGGGTAATTTATTTGCTATATCAAACTCTTAAAGCAAAAAAAAAACTATCCTACTTTGGTTTATAATTTATATCTTAAACAAAAGAAATATAGTTAAGCCACAAGCAACTAAAATAATAATTTAAATTAATCTTTATGGATATTTCTACTGGGAATTTGAAACATCCCTAGCCAAACTCATTTCATCCTTCTACTGCCTCGCAGCTCTTTGCCCGGGTCGCTCTTTCACCCTGTGGAAATTGCATTTTATGCTCCTTCACCCCACGATTCAACCCGCGATCCCCCCCACGATTGCCTCCTCGATTCTACCCGGGATTCACCCCATCCAAACATCCTTAACAGTCCGTGTGTTTGTCTTTGCCTTAGCAGTTAAAATAATCATAATAAAAACAAAATCCAAGCGCACAAATGCTGCTCCGGCTGCTCCTGCTCCGAAATCCCCAAGAAGAAATGTCAACATTTGCCAGCCAAGTGCACTTGCTCCGACTAAAGAGAAAGGAGAAAGCAGGGGAGGGGGGAGAGGGAAGAGGGGAGAAAGCAGAGACAGGCTGGAAGAATGGAAACTGAGTGGAGGAGCCTGTCTCGCAGGAATCGTCCGTCGGCTTAGTCGCAGTTATCTTGATCTCAGCTAAACAATCGATTCAATTTGAACGTAATGAAGTCCTGCACGAGGAGCAGCTCGAAGGGAGGAGGAGGCGACTCCTGACTCCTGGCAGCTGTCTGATTCCTGCGGTCTCCGGCCAAAAGATGGGGTCACTCGCATCTCTGCCAAAAGATCTGTGGAGGTCAGCAGTCAATCGAGGTGGGGCAAGTCATTTCAAAGAGGGATAAGAGGTTTAGTTTAGTTTAGTTTAGTTTAGTTCTTTAATATATTTTGTATATAAACTAAACTTATATTAAATGTATTTTATTTTATAACTAAATAAATGCAAAAACCCGAATTAATTTTAATCTTTTAAACTGTCTTAAAAGTATTAATTTTATACCTTTTATTTAAATAAATTTGAACCCTTTTTTCTTATTGATACCTTCGAAATAATTAATTCATATTTTTTTGGGGCACCTCTGGGATTTAAGTTTAAGTCCGGCGATTTGCCTTGAACATAATCCAACATGTGTATCCTTTGGCACTTTACTAGGTACTGTTCTAGTGGACACTGGACACTGCATTTGCATATCCGAGGAATGGCACCCGTGTGGCTCGTGTTTGGTCGCATTTAATTAATGCAGCTACGAATTAGTTGCACAAATTTGTCAAACACACATCTGTTTTGGCCAGCATTTCCTCTCGGCCACAATATATATATATACGTACTATACACTATACGTGTACTATATATGTGGAGTACAAAGTACAAAGTATGGAAAATGATTGACATATCGTGCGAGCGAACGGCCAGGCCATTGAACTCGTATCCTCAAGCAGGCGGCAGAAGGAGCAATCTCACCCAGACCCAGACCGACCAAAGGTAATCACACCAACGACATGACTTATTCAGGAACCAAGGACCCAGAACCAGGACATTAGCCATAGCCGTATAATTAGCCCAATTCGAAGGGGGGGCAGAGGAGAGTAGAGGAGCGGAAAGGAGAGGAAAGGAGGACGATGTTTTTGCCTGGGGACCCGTTCGAGTATATTTTCATATGACATGTTCGCCTCTCGTCCGGATCCGGAGTAATGCTCCCAACTCCTCCTAGTCCGGTCCCGGTCCTTGGCAATTGACAGCTGCTGGTCGGGACAAAATACGTAAGGGGCAGGGGCAGGGGCGGGGTCCCCGGGTTTGGGGTCGGTGCTTTGTCTTTTTGGATTATGGATTTTCGATTGGCACAAGTTTCCCAGCAGTGGCTTCAGCTTCAGCTACGGTCTCGGTCAAGTTATTTGTCCAGGGTGAACGAGTCGTCTTTGACACACAGCTCGGGGTCCTTCAGGGCCAGATTAGATGCCAGATTCCTGCCACTTTTTGGGGAGGGAAGAAGTTTAAGTGATTCCCAAAGAGCGCAGTACTTGAAGTTAGTTGAGCAAAATCAAGGCGGTGGTTTTTATACCCTTGCAGAGGGTATTATAATTTTGACCAGAAGTTTGTAACGCAGTGAAGGAGACGTCTCCGACCCTATAAAGTATATATATTCTTGATCAGCATCACCAGCCGAGTCGATCTAGCCATGTCTGTCTGTCTGTCTGTCCGTCTGTCTGTCTGTCTGCCTGTCTGTCTGTCTGTCTGTCTGTCTGTCCGTCTGTCCGTCTGTCGGTTGCTATGTAAACTAGTCTCTCAGTTTTAAAGCTATCGGGCTGAAACTTTGCACCAATCCTTCAATCTGTTGCAGGTAGTATATAAGTCGGAACGGCCGGAATCGGAACACTACATCACATAGCTGCCAAAGGAACGATTGGGAAAAAGTACCATAAATTTGAAATTTTTCAAGATAATTTTTTTTTTTTTTTTAATTCTCTGTTTAATGATTATTTTAACATATCCTGAANGATATATAGTGTCGGATTTTGATAAAACTTTCAGGATATGTTAAAATTGCTATTAAATAGAGTTTACCAAAAAATAAATAAAATATCTTTAAAAATGACGAATTAATGGCACTTTTTCCCAATCGTTCCTATGGCAGCTATATGATGTAGTGTTCCGATTTCCGCCGTTCCGACTTATATACTACCTGCAACAGATTGAAGGATTGGTGCAAAGTTTCAGCCCGATAGCTTTAAAACTTAGAGACTAGTTTACATAGCAACCGACAGACGGACAGACGGACATGGCTAGATCGACTCGGCTGGTGATGCTGATCAAGAATACATGTACTTTATAGGGCCCGAGACGCCTCCTTCACTGCGTTACAAGCTTCTAGTCAAAATTATAATACCCTCTGCAAGGGTATAATAAAGCGATTCAACGTTTGGAATACAAATTAATGTTTTAAATATTTGTTTTTGTAAAATTTGATTGGAAAGAAAGGTTCGGTGTTCGAAGATTAGAACAGTTGCTATTAAACCGTTCGATCTTATGTGTGGCAGTTATAGGATATAGATTTCCATTTTATTTTTCAAGAAAGAGTATTAGTATTATTTATTAATATGTAGACATTCCAAATGTTTAAAACCTTCTTCGTTGTTGGTCTTGGTTATTTATTCCTCGGAAATGCCCATATCTTTTTTATACCCTTGCAGAGGGTATTATAATTTTGACCAGAAGTTTGTAACGCAGTGAAGGAGACGTCTCGGGCCCTATAAAGTACATGTATTCTTGATCAGCATCACCAGCCGAGTCGATCTAGCCATGTCCGTCTGTCCGTCTGTCGGTTGCTATGTAAACTAGTCTCTAAGTTTTAAAGCTATCGGGCTGAAACTTTGCACCAATCCTTCAATCTGTTGCAGGTAGTATATAAGTCGGAACGGCCGGAATCGGAACACTACATCACATAGCTGCCAAAGGAACGATTGGGAAAAAGTACCATAAATTTGAAATTTTTCAAGATAATTTTTTTTTTTTTTTTAATTCTCTGTTTAATGATTATTTTAACATATCCTGAAATCCAAATCGGACCACTATATCCTATAGCTGCCATAGGAACGCTGGGAGAAAATGGGTCATTGAGCATAACTTTGGTGTTTTTCAAGACAATTAGTTCATTCTTGAGAAATACAGTTTTCGTAGACATTAAAGCCGTTTTAGGAAATTAAAAACTAAAAATCCGATGACTATATCCTTTAGCTGCCATATAAACGAACGATTAAAGGCAACTGGTCTGCAAGGGTATTCTAAGCTTCGGGTACCGAAGCTAGCCTTCCTTTCTTGTTTAAATTATATTTACAATGTTTTTATAGGTATAATTATTATATTTTATATAATTTCCAAAAAAAATAAATAAAAACAAGATAATTTAGGGGGAAACCATTTAAGAATTTCACTTAAATTAAGAAAATTAAGGTATTATTTTATTATTTAGAATCGATTTGCCCAAACCCAGATTTGTGAAATCTTGCAAAGATTATCCCTGACTTTAGCCGACATCCTGTAGCTCCTGTAGATTTCCCTTCAATATCTTTAAGTAGCCTGAGTTAAAGCTCTTGGAAACCACTTACTGGGGGGACTTAGGACTGGGAACTGGGGGACGGAGGCTTCTTATGGGGAGTTTCCCCTTCTCCTCCTCGTGTGCTAACCAAAATCAAGCCGCAGCCGACTATTTTGCATACGCAAATAAAAGTAAATAAATTGAAATTCGTCAGCGCCTTGCTCCCCCCTTCCCCCTCTCTTATCCCCTCCCTTTCCTTCACTGCTACCAAAAGTATATATACATCCATATCCCTCAGCATACAACACGCATGTAAATCGACGCTTTACAACACAAATGCCACCTGTGGGGCCACCTGCCCACCCCCTCTGCCCTGCCCCTCTGTCCACCTTTTTTTCCGTTCCATTGTCTGGGGGGTAGTTGGCAGCTTAAAGGTAAATTTGCTTTTCTATCTTTTTTTCGGTGAGTGCATCCATAGGGTTTATTGGTTACCCAGAGGCGTGAGTAACAGTTGAAATCAGTTTCACTTACCCTTAACCGAGATAATTTCCATATAGCAAACTGAAATTAAATAAAATATATAGAATTATTTAAGTTAAATAACAATAAATAGTTAGTTTTAGGATAACCCATCTATATCTTCAATAATAGTTATCAGGATAACCCACATTCGGTTTCCTTGCCGCAGTTATTCTTGTTATTTTTTTTATTTACATGGTTTGGCTGCCGTTTGGGGAGTGAAGGAAAAAAAAAGATGGAGAAGAAAAGGCGGGGACTTTTGGCAATTGTTATCCGTGAAATGTGCGGCGTACTCCTGGCTCCTGGCTACCCTCCCCCTCCCCCACCCCTCTTTCACTCTGCATATTTACAGATTTTTCGTTTCGTTTTATTGGCAATTCCATTGTTAAACATCGAGCTCATCCACACAAATCCCCATTCCCGCTTGAAATCCAGTGCCAAATCGATTCCATTGCAGGCGAAGGAGGAACAGGAAAATGTTCTCCTGCTCTCCTATCCCCATCCCCATCCCCTACTCCTATTAATGCTCTAATGAGTCCCCGACCATAAAAATCGCTAAAGTGTTTAATCAATGGCTTTTCCCCGAATCGAATCGAATTGGAATTGGAATTGGGTGTCATAAATCAATGGCCAAATATGTCGAGCTGCTTAGTTGGCTCACTTTTATGGCCTCCGGGGCCAGCGGGGAACAGCTGGTCCTTGACCTGGTCCCCGCTCTCCCTTCCCCCTTCTCACTGGGGGTCAGCAGCTCCCGAAACTCTGTCGATCAGAATTTGTTAAAGGTAAAAAGAGGTGGGTAACTCGGCTCGGGGCGCACATTAAGCACATAAAAACCAATCGAATGGAAGTAAAGTGGCCCCCGACAAATGTCCAAGGAATTCCCCCTTCAATACCACTTCACCCCCCTCCCCCTCCCCCTCTGGGGCCCCCCCACAAAACATAGTCACAATAAAATGCCAACTGCCAATAAACGTCAATAAATCAAACAATTGAGCGCGGCCAAGTTTTGTGACGGCGTGCGCCAAATAAGTCCAACGTCCGATACCCAACGATGTCCCATGTCCGTCGTCCAATGTTCCATGTCCCATGCCCCCCCTCTGTCCCATGTCCCCCCCTCTGTCCGATGTGGCCCCGAACACAAAGCTGGCTAACAACGGCAACAACATGATGACTCTCAACGGAGCAGCCAACGAAGCAGAGCAAAAAATCAAGAGCCCCGACAGGGTCTGGGAAATGGAGGAGACACACAATGTTGCAGGTTCTCCAGATCCAAGTCGGCGAGAAATGAGGAAAGTATCTGAATCCAAAGTCGCACAAAATTCAAGCAGACTGAAAAGGGAATATCCAAACAGAAATGTAAAATGCTTCTTGGTTTCTTAATATCTTAAATTTTAAAGCCAGAAAAGATATATAAATTAACAACACTAAACTTATTATCCCTTTATTTAAATTAAATTTATTTTTTGTATTATTAATAACTACATCTCATATTCCCCAATAAAATAAAAATGTATCTCTCTTTGGGCTAAACACATTCATCCGAATAATATATTCTATAGAATATTTGACAGGTACAACGATTTGGGTACAACTGCACATAGTAAAACTGCGGATTTGGCATCCAATCGACTGGCGACCGGATCATCATTATATGGATCTATATACAATATATATATACCATAACAGATGGTCGAATGGGGGGAGCGGATGATGGGCTTAGCCGGTGGTAGAAAAATACATAGCGATTCTGCCGAGTCTCCTCTGGTCAGATCATCAATTCGTCTTTAAAGAGTGTAAATGGACTTCACGGTGGACCCCTGCTTGACCATTGTGTCCTTGTGGAGCTGATACTGCAGCACATAGCCGGCCTCCATCTGCAGGCCGTCGCGGAGCTTGTTCCCAATTTCCAGGGCTGCCGCCTCATTGTTACCGTCCGCCGTCCACACGGATATCTTGTTCGATTTGCCACGGATGTTGACCACCGCTCCGCAGAGTTCGCCGGAGTGCTCGCAGGTCTCACCGATCATGCAGAGCATCGTGTTCATCCAGAAGTTGTCCAGGTCGGCCTTGGTATTCTTGTTCAGGCTAATCACCCAACGGCCTCCATGGACATTGGCCTCGTCCTCCCACATCGGGCGGATGCCCTTCTTGAAGAGGCAATAGTCACTGCCCACCTTGATCTCCGACGGCGGCTTGATGTGGGTGACCAGGCTCCAGAAGTTCTCGACGGTGTCGAAGCTGGTCACCTTGTGCAGCATGTCCTCCCAGGTCTTGGTGCGATCGTTCTCCAAGTACCACAGTGTCCAGTTGCTGTTGAGCGGATGATGCGGCTCGTGGGGCTCATGGGGATCATGGGGCTCATCGTTGTGGCCCGTCATCGGGATCGGGATTAGGTTTGGGACTGGCTCGGATCCATCGCTGCCATCGCTGGCCGGCCCGATATCCGAACGCATCTCATCCAGCTGAGGAGTAACTTTTTTTGGGGGTTCCGGTTCGGGTTCGGGTTCCGATTTGGGTTTCGGTTTCGGTTTCGGATTCGGATCCGGGATCTTGCGCTTCTCCTGACCCTTGTTGTTGTTCCTGCCCTGCCTGCCAAATTTCGGATCCTTGGAACTGGAGCTGGACTTGCTCGACTGGCTGGGAGAGGGGGGATTCTTCTGGTTGTGGTTCTTATTGTTGTTGTTGTTATTGTTGTTGTTCTTATTGTTGTTATTGTTGTTGTTGTTATTGTTGTTGTTGTGGGTCTGAGCCCTGTTGTTCTTGTTCTTTTTGTTCTTGTTCTTTCCAGGACCGCTCTCGGCGAGCTTGGGAACAGGAGGATTGTGGTTAATGGGTGCGGGTGGCACCTGCTTGGTGGCGTTCTTCTTGGTCTTGGGCTCCTCAGCGGCCTTGGCATTCTTCAGGGGCTCCGTGGAGTAGTCATCGTTGCTGTTCTTCGGGCAGCTCTTGAACATCGTTTTCGGATTGGCAAAGTTCTTCATCTTGCAGTAGTTGCTGGGAAGCGCAATATCTGCGGGGGTGTGGGTGGTTATTCATAAGTATCTTACAGATACTCAAGCTTACCTTGCTGCTTTTATTCTCTTGAAACTCCGGTGTATTTGTGGGATAGCTAAACAGCCTGTAGTGTCGTTATGTTGTGTTCCTTGAGGCCTTAGAATAACTCAACCTACAACTTATCGTCCAACTCACAACACTAGACTGAATACTGAAGGGTTTGGGGATGGCATCTCAAGGAGTGCTTGAAAGTCACAGATACATAGATTGAGTTTCTTAAAAATTACAAACTGGATTTGTATTCAGCATTGCCAAGGTGTTAGTTAACTATAATTGGGATACACCAAACAAAGAAGCAATTATCGAACCCCCAAGTTTTGTATTTCGTATTTTGTAAATTATTGTAATCCCCCCCTTGTAGTCCTTGAACATTGACACACTCCATCGCTCCCTGCTAATGAGATCCACGAATGGACATAGATGGACACCGACGTGAGCTCCTCCAAAAACGTGAGCGAAATTTCCACTTTAAAAGGGGCGAACAGCACGAACTGCAGACTGCCCAAGGAACGTGTGCAGAAGTTTGCCGGGTGAAACTCTGCCAACAAATATTTACACACTGGGAGTGGGTCTGGGAGTGGGTCTGGAACAGGGACAGGGACTCATTGATTCGAGTGGGTGCTGTGACACCACACACACACTTTCCTGGGACTGGGACTGGGGCAACACATCACGCATTTCGCATTTCTTATTAGCCAGGCCAAAAGGAGAGAAGGAAACTTATTACGGTTCGACCACAGCGAGAACCGGGAGAATAGGGTGCCAAGATCAGGAAATAAGCTCAGCAATCCGGAGTACCCAGTGCTCGAAAATATATTTAAAATATATTTACCTTAAAAGACGAAATACCATTCCATTTAAATACGAAATCAATGATCTGAAAATTCATGAATGACTTGCCAACGAAAAGTAATAAACTGAAGAGGTGACTGCTGAAGAAGAATTTATTAAAATACAAAACTCCATGGAATTGCAATTGCAATTGCAATTGCCATTCAATATACCCCAGCCGCAAATCAAGGAGGAAAACTTTAACTAATGGCAACATTTTTTGTTTGCTCATGTCGAATGTTATTGAGCCGGAGCAGGAGCCAAAGGAAACCCAAACCCCGAACCAGACCCAGACCCCGACCCAACCCAAAATGAAATACCAAGGCAATAGGAAAAAGCAAACTTTCATTTGGCATTGGCTGTCATAAGTTTAAATGGGGTCGAATTGGAATCGCTCGAATGAATGAATGAAAAATATCACAGTCCAGAGTCCGATTTCGAGTCAGAATCAGAACCGGGCATCGAAATCGTGGCCAATATTTGACCAGGATCTTGGCCCTTTGACCGTCTTTGCGCTAAGGAATTTTTATGGGAGCTTCTTTGACCGGTTTATTTTTTGTTTTCCCGCCGGCTCTTCGCCCTTAATGGGAAATCTGTGTCTTTGCAGTCGCAGAGATCCACCAGATCCCGCCCACACACTTAACACTTAACGTGGCCATAAACGGGGGTTTGTGCATGCCCCCATAAGAAGCGCTAAAACATTGCACAACAGACGCAAGATGGAGGGCAGCAGCGAGGAGCGGCGAGGAGGAGCTTGTGCCAGATTTGCCTTTTTAAAAGGCGCTCAGGGATCTCGACCAGCGACTGGGGGGAAAAGCCCAACCCAACTCACACCCTCCCAAGGAACATTTACAAATGCGCTTTTAACTTAAATGACAGTCCAAGGGTGGAGGAGGAGCAGGAGCAGAAGGGGGCAACGGAGATGGGGGAAACGAAGCCGAAACTGAAACAGAAACAGAGCAAAGGGGCACTGAGAAAAAATACTAGATCTAATCAACTAAAAAGTATCTTAAGGATAGCCTTTCGGTACTTTACATTTATTATTTAGCATATTTTTGGGATGTTATTAAAATAGTTTACAACTTTATTCCCACCAACATCTCATAATGGATAATTTTCCCTGTCCCACCCTTTTCTCTCCGTGCACTCAAAGCTTTTCCCCACATTTTCCGTTCTGTTCTTGGCTTGGAGAAAAACGCATTGCCATTTTTTATTTTCGCCCAGGGCCGCCCCCAATTTGATGTAAATATTGTATTAGTCGGGGGCCAAAGTGTTGAGTAAATTTATTGGCAGCCCATAAATCGAGGGCTCGCCCTCAATGGGTTGTCATCCATTGAAAAATTAAGCACTCCAAAGGTAAATACACACTTTGAAGTGAACCCTCCCCCTCCCCCCCACTTCCTCCCGGTTTTTATGTTTTATAAATCGTGCCTCCTCAGTGCCCATTCATTCGGTGGAAAGTTGTGAGCTGTTTGAATGGCGAGTTCCCCTTCTTTTTTTTTTCTTTCACTTCCTGTGACCTGTGACCTGTCGCTGGGCTGGCTACAAAGTTCGGTTGTTCAGATGTTTCAGATGCCCGGGAAAAAAAAACGAGAGAACTGATGGAAATGCAAAAATGCTGTTGCTGCTG
>JAJJHY010001290.1:11015362-11177471 GCA_021224005.1 Drosophila setifemur
TGCCAATTTTAATTAACAAAAAACATGGCCAGCTCCTGTTGCGTGTTCTGTGTGTGTGCGCTTTGTTTGCTTTTGTTTGTTTTGTTTCGTTGTGTTTTGTTGTGTTTGGTTCGGCTAGTTTGTGCTTTGCTCCCGTATTCTTGTATTTTGGCCAGAACAAGATGGGCAGCAGCAGAGCAGAGGGAGAGGGAGATGGAGCTGTGCCCCCCAACTTCCGATCCGCTCAATTAACTACAATTCGCAGCATACTTTCGGGATCCGCTGGAATTTGCAAGCGCTACAAAGTATCCGCGGGAACAATAGATACAACAAATTCAATCCGAAAGATCTGCCGAAGAATGGAGAGAAAATTAAATATCTGCAGTCTACTTACATTAATTATTATTTTTTTGTTAATTTTGAACAACAACTGAAACTGTGAAAATGTTCTATGGAGCACAAAAACGACTGACATTTCCCAGGTGACTAAAGTTTGACTAAATAAAATATATTCTTTAATTTTATATAGAAATATTTTATCCTTGTTCCCTGGATTAGAAGGCATTCTCGAGTCGAGTTTGTCGGTTGCCTTTTTCGGCTGCATTTCAGCGGAAAGCGGACTGCATTTGGTGACAGTTGTGTGACAAGGCGCCATTGTCGCTCTGCCCGTCGTTTCCGGTTCCGCTGCCGGTTGGCTTCTCAGTTCCCAGTTCCCGGCTTCGGAGTTTGCAGCTCCCAGTTTTCAGTGTCCGGATCTTCCCTTCGTATATATTCTCTGTATTATCTACTTTGTTTGCCGCTTAAATGCCAGTGGGCCATTCAAATATTTGCCTAATTCTCCTGCCCGGGGCTAGCCTGGATTCCGGGATCCGGGAACCGGGATTAGAGTTGAAACATTTAATTAAAAAATTTCGCTGCTCTTGCTGCTGGTTGGTTGTTGGTTTTTTTGTTGTAGTTTTTGTTGCTCTTGTTGCCCGCTCGCATAATTTGCATGCCAACAACACTTTGGCTTGTTTGCTCATATCATTAATACGCCATTTGGCCAAATAATAATGAATATTTTGCAACTTCTGTCGCTTTTTGCTCTGCTGTTGTGTTTTTAGCTGCACACGGTGCGTATGCGTGTTTTTTTTTTTCGCCCGCATTTCGCATCGTATTTGCCCGTGGATAGGATATAGTTGGGGATATTGTTGGGGATTCCGGGATGGAGTTGGGCCAGAGGCAATTTTGTTGCTATTCGGTTTCGCTGTGTTTCTCTGCCATTAATTAGAAGTGGATAAATGTGCAGCGGTGTGTGTGTGCGAGTATTCCGGGCGCAAATTAAATTAAATTCTATGTGTGCCACATCGAACGAGCAACCGGCAACTGGGAAAAAGTCACTCGGAGCACAAATGCAAACACAGCAGCCAGTATTATTATGAAAATGCATAAACCGAGGCCAAAACGAAACTGAAACTGAAACATAAACATAAACGCTGGCGGATTATCAATTAAAATTGCTAAATCATCTCAAATATTTAAAGTGTTGTTAACACGCACACCGAAAACGGCAAAAACCGATATTTATATGAATTGAAAACGCTGGAAAAAAAATGTCGAATGCAATGGCAATGCAAATAAATGCTAATCGACATGGGCGGGTATTGAGGGGGAGCAGAGGGAAGAGGCGTGGCGCCACGCCCACATGCCACATGCAGCCCCTCCAACGGTTTGGGCCCAACTGAAGCAACAGCAGCTCGCAACATGGCAGCAAATCTCACAACCAGCTCGAACTCAAACAGCAGAGAAAAGCTGAGACAACAGACATCTGTTGGCTAACAGAGAGGGAAATCTTTAAGATAAATTTTGGTTAATAAGCGAATAATAATAATAAAACAATTGATTGGTTCTATTTGATATTCATGTATTGATTAATAATAGTTTTTGGCCTAGACCTTATTACAACCTATCTAATAAAGAATTATCTTCTATTTCGAATTGAAGTTTATGCAAAGATACTCCTTGTACGTATCTTATTGGATACACTTGCCATTCTGTTCAAATTGCTCCACTTCGGGGCCTTGTTTGTCCAACTGTTCAACCCGGTCACAAAGACTTGCGTCAAAGCTAACAACAAAATATGCCCCCAGTCAAATTTGAATTAAAGTGGATTCAGAGCTCTTTTGTTTAGCCAATAACAATATGGCCAAGACAACATCAAAATATCACAAGAATCAGAGCGATGTGTTGTTTTGTATCTTTTGCTAGGAAATGTAATTTTTTTTAAAATTAATTAATTGTGTTTAGCTGTGAAGAGAAACCTATTAAATTTGTATTTTAATGAGCTCTTGCCTGGAGAATATTTAAACACAATTAAATTAAATTTTATTGTGTTTTTGGAAATTTTTCTAAATTATTTAATTGCACAACCCGAGAATTATTTACATGGTTAATTTACTTACAGGCTAACAAAAAAAAAGGAAAAAAGATTTAATAAAAAATCCTGTTTTAAGAACCAACCTCCTCCTACCCCAAGACCGCCTCCTTCAGCTGCCGTTCATCGCTTTTCCTTCGCTTCTCCAGGGTATCGGCCAATTGTTGCTCGTTGGGCAGGAAGCCCAGCCTTCGGTAACGCTCCTCCACCCGCCTCTGCAACTGCGGCTGGAACCTCCAGATGCTGGCATCCACGATGGGATCGATCAGCAGGGACTTCGTGTCCGGCTCCCGGTAGTGCTGCATCTGGGCAAACTCAATGGGCACGGATTTGGCCGCACAGGCGGAGTCCTCGGTGTGGAAGAAGGTGAAGTGGTTGTGCAGACCGATGGCAAAGCGAGTGTCGTGCAGGCACTTGGCAGCCGATCCCCGATCGCAATGCTGACGCACCCGCTCCACATGTTGCAGCATGTAGAAGGAGCTGGACAGATTGCGGTAGACCTTGGGCCGTTCCGGATACCGAGGATAGTAGACATTGCGGAAGCAGAAGCTCACCCACTCCACGCAGTCCGCCGAAGTGCGGCTCTCGTAGTCGGGAACCACCCGGGCCAGCTGCACCAGATCCTGCCAGGTGGTGTGGTTGCCCAGGGGCATGATCACCTCGTCGATGTCGAAGACTCCGACATAGTCGTACTTGTACATGTGCCGGTAGAAGCAGTCGTTGTAGGGTATCATCTCGTTCAGTATCCGATTGAAGCCGTCCGCCTGCATCGCATAGTGATGGAAATGGGGACGGGCATGTGGCTCCCCCCTTCCCAGGGACATCGGACGCAGCTCTACAAAGCCGGGACTCGTCTGGAGATAGTCTTGGATCACCCGGGTCATATTCGGATGCATCTGGGCATCGTAGAGCACTACTTTGTGGGCCCCGAGCAGTCGCATCAGCTCCAGCCACTCAATCAAACGCCAGGATTTATCCTCATACGGGAAATCCAAGGCCTTGACGCAGACCACAAATCGGGGATCATTGGCGGAGGAGGAGGAATTGGAGGAGCTTGATGAGGTGGAGTTTGAGAAAGTGGAGGAGTTAGTGGAAGTGATATTTGTTACTCCCGACTCCAGACTTTCATCCGGTTCGTAGACCACTCGCAACAGATTCCTGGCCCTGTCGCATTTCCCGGCCACCAGCGACACCATTTCGGGCACCTCCCACTTGTGGCGACCCTCGGGCAGGGGGCAGCTCAGGAAGGTGGGATAGTATCTACGCGCGGCATGGCCAAAGGGCCACATCACCTTGTGCTCGGAGACGGGCACAATCACCGGCTTGGCCCGGCCCTGCATCCAGAACTGACAGTAGATTGGGGGGTACTTAAAGGAGGCATCTTTGTGCTGATTCACCATCGCTAGGACTCGGACCAGAGGAGCCTCCGGCACCGTTTCCCTCTCATCGTAGTAGGCTCCGAAAACGTAATACGTGAGGTTCCCATTCACTGCCCTCTGCCAGTAAGTGTTGTGGAAATCGATGTTCATCAGGTCCGGGGCAGGTCCGCAATTCACTTTGGGCGGCGAAAGGTTCTCCCTGGCCACCAGCTCCTCCAAGGGAAAGTAGGGGATTTCCTCGCGAATCCATTTCAAACGCTGCTCCCAAGAGGGCACTGCAAGGGGAACAACAACCATTGGTTACCCTCGAAACTCGGACCCCTTTCCCATTTCCCTTTCACTTACTCTCCCTCCTGTCCACCAGCAGCTCATCGAAGATATCCACCTGTACGGGAAACCTCTGGAATCGGGACACCCCATCGTAGCTCCTCAGATAAAGCGCCAGCAGGAAGAGCAGCTTCAGGAAGATAATTACAAATAAAATTCGGAACAGACGCGTGTAGCTCGACGACATTTCGGCACCCGACTGATGACTCTGGACAGATCCGGAACAGAAACCGAAATCGAAAAAACAAGCCACCCAACACCCAGACCCCGGCATATGTTCCAATATGTCCCAATATTTGATAAAGCTGTTCTTTTGTGCTAATTACGCAGGCTTTCGCACTTGAACTGACACTCCCACTGAAGTTAAACTCAAGAAAAGATTCGTAAACAATATGAATCCCTGGGTAGAAAAGTATTCTATTCCACGATTCCCACCAGAAGAGATACAGTGAGTGGCGAAAGGAAACTCACACTAGCTCCGGGGCTCCGTCAACCCGATAAATCCCCAAAAACAGGCGAAAAACAGTGACAGAAACTGAAGCAGCAGACACACACAAAACCAGCCAAGCGGAATCAGGCGCAAGCTCTAGGAATAACAAACAAGGATGCAGCCAGCTCCATCTACACCTTCAGCTCCACCTCTACCTCACCTGCTCGCGTGTGTGTGGCCGGGTGCAGGGATCCGCAGAAAGACGCCGCAAGGTGTGCAACAGACACCGGGAAGAAAAACCAAACCAAACCCAAAGCAAACCCAAGGCAAACCCGAAACCCAAATAAAACTAAGCATCGCGGGAAACGGAGGATGGAGGACGGAGCAC
Organism: Drosophila setifemur; assembly: GCA_021224005.1. Classification (NCBI taxonomy): domain Eukaryota; kingdom Metazoa; phylum Arthropoda; class Insecta; order Diptera; family Drosophilidae; genus Drosophila; species Drosophila setifemur. Next base: position 11,020,279 of record JAJJHY010001290.1, read on the forward strand.
GGAGGAGCTGAGTGCACACGAGAACGCACCTGGGCGCAAATGAGTGATGATGATGTTGCCACAACAGCCGCCGGCAAAAGCCGCACCACCAGCTCTGCTGGCAAGGAACCAGCAATCCCCGACAGTGGCGGAAAGCTGGCAAATAGCGATCAAATTTACCAGGCTTAGGGAATCGGAAGGAAGGCTTAAGATGATACCCTGGAATTCTGCAGCAGATTGGGGTCCAAGGGTTTTGAGGAAAGAAAGGCAACGAGGGATAAAAGGTCCCTTTGCTTACATATTTCGATATTAGAAATTAAAATGATTTTTGAAATATCAAATATTATAGCCATTTTTTTTTTTGGAATTTTAGATATTTTAGGTACTAATTTATTGTTTTAGGCCCACTGTCTTGGGCCACAAAGAGGAGCTGTGTGCGTGGCTGTTTCTTGGCTCATATGTGGCAGGCTTTCGCTTAAGCAAATTGCCAGCCCCGAACCTGGCCCCGCCCCTTCGCTTACCGCCCACGAAAGAGCCGGCACGCCCTGACCTCCGACCCCTTCTCCCACCAGACCCCTGACCCGGCTCCTGCTCCTGCTGCTCCTTCTGCTCCTGCTCCTGCTTTTGTTTGCTGCTTGCGGCGGGCAGTGAAAGTCGTTCTTAGTGCAGCAACTCCGCGTCGTGTCTCCGCCCTGTTGCATTTCACTTAGAATGCTTTTAACCAAAACATTAAGCAGCTGGTGTCACATTATATCAGCGCAGAGGAGGCAGGGCATCCTCGGGGCTGGGTTGGGTTGGGTCTGGGCTTCCGCAGGCCACAGCAGCAACATGCAACATACTCGTTCAACCAGCCACTAGAAGTAGCAGAAGCAGCAACAGCTTCAGTAGCGCCAGAAATTTATGGCCCGAATTAACCCAACCGAACTGGAGCTGGAGCTGGAACAGCAAAGGAGAGACCCCAATCCCAAACCCAAACCCGGGATTGCTACTCGGTACCAAACTGAAAACAAGCCACTCCCGAAGGCCGGGGGCTGCCGCACACAAGATGATGGCGACGTCCTCTCTAATGAGCTGAATTATTCCACGTGGGGAGAGAGCTCACAGAGAGCCACAAAGCCAGCGAAGGGTGACGGGTTTTGGGAAGGTAATTCCAGGATGCCAACTGCTCCACACCATTGCATTGCATCGTCTTAAATTTTGAAGGGAACTTTCGGTGTTCGCATCGAGTAAAAGTATCTGGAAGTTGGCTGGTATCTGGTATTAATAACCTCCGACCATCCTCCTGTTGGATTATGATAGTTACGTTGTTGCTCTCCAAAAGTTATCCCTAAGCTCGATGTTTGCCCACAAACTAATTAATTCCCAGAATTAATCTCAACAAGCGCAACAAATTACCATTTATTGTTACTTGAAGTTGCAACATGGCATGCAAGTGGCCAACTGAAGTGCTCCCCTCCCCACCCTCCCCCTTCCCCTCCCCGGATATCCTCGAGATACCAAATAGGAAACCCCAAACACGGCTCAATCTATCTGCACTAATTGAAAACTGTAAATGGAAATAATAAAGCAATTTAACAGGGCCAAGGCTGAAGTAATCCCCAGCCTAGCCTTCGTCCTGCACACAGGGAACAAACAGTTCAACGTCAGTCAATCGGTCAATCAATCAATCAATCAATCAATCATTCGGCCTGAGAGGCATTGCAATTTGTAAACTCGAAGCCGACAGCCCTGCACCTTCATCGGGCCTATTTGTTTATTAAAATTAAATTTTGCATAATAAACTATACGAAAAATTGGCCCGGTCTTTGGCTTTGTTTTTGTTTTGGCCAATCTCTGCGTTGACCAGGCCAAGGCAATAATTTACTTTTACTTAGGACCGATCCGGTCCGGTCCGGTTCGGTCCGGCTTTGAATAATTGATGAACTCGTCCATAAAATGGCCATTCATGCACTTTAAGCTGATTTACTCGGCATTGAATTAAAATGCCCGCACACACCGATGCCGAGTGCATTGACTGCTGGCCAAGTCAGGACAAGGCGAGGCGACTCTCCTCCGGTCCTGGCCTCGCACTCCATAAATCACCGGGACCAGCACAGCAGACGGCAGCAGACAGTGTGGCACTTGCACACATCCTGGGGACAGGCGGCAGGACGCAGGACACGGCAGTCGTCCGAGGAGGAGCTAAGCCAGCGAGTCAGTCAGTAAGGCCAAGGCCACCAACCAACCAACCCCAGGGGGGTTCTGGGAGGGATCGGGAGATGGGAGCCGACTTTAAGGTCCCTGAATATGCGTGGAAAATAGCTGGGGATATTAGAGAGAGAGAGAGAGAGAGAGAGAGAGGGAGGGGATTGCAACCGGTAAGTAGCTTTGCGCCTTCCATTTGCAGCACTAAAGCGATTTAAGGTAATTACAGTGGGGCTTCCATTACCAACTCCCCACCTGCCCCCCACCTACCCCCTTCAATTAACGGAATAGATAATATGCTGATCCTATTTAGTGTTAGTGAATAATTACCAAAAGGAAGGCTTTTGGATTTGGATTTTACTTTGGTAATTAAGTTTGAAATTTAATCAAATACTCTGGCAACTATTATGGTTAATTTTGGATTGTTTAGTGATCCTTGCTATAAAAAATCACAAGTACTCCGATTTATAGCATATCCTGCAGGTACGCACATGTAATTTGAATAACTAATGGGATTAGTTATCTGCTCTTTGCCTAAGCCCCAAAAATATTCAATTACCCACAAGTTGGGCCCAGACATGTTTAAGCTGTTATTTATGTTGATTAATCTGTTTATATATGCATCAAGTGCAGACCAAGGGGGAGCCAGTGCCTCAAGTCAGGGGTCAGGGGTCACCAGGATTGAAGCCACACAGCATTGCCAATAAGGCCGGGGTTCGGGGTCACCACTGGCTTTGACCCTAGCCCACTTATTTCGCACTAATTTATCAGTTTGCGGTCCACAGCCTCAATCTTTTGTCCCAGAACTCGGATCTCTCTGTGCGCTGCGTTGCGTGCTCCTGGCTCGGAGACGGAATCAAAACCTGGAATCAGTGCAGGCGTAGTAGCAGGCAGCAGCATCATCAGCATGATTAATTGATGGAAATCCTTTTTGCCATGCAGGATAATAAATTACAATACACGGCCAGCGAATAGACAGGTAGGTGGGTAGGTAGGTGGGCAGGAGGATGGGGGGGGGGGCAGGAATCACTAGACGTGTAGCATGTGCTGCAAATAGCACACATATGGGGCAACTTTGATTTGGCACGCAGCGAGGGGATTGCGACTAGGTTCCTAGGCTTGGGAATGGGCCTGCATATGCATGAGGCCCAGGACCAGGACCAGCTCCCCCCTGCATCGAATTAAACTCCACGACGGCCAGAATGAGTTCCGTATCCGTTCGTATGCCGTATCCATTCTCCGGCAGGACGACGATGACGCGCTGCCTGTTTCCCAAATAAGCTTAATTGAATTTAAAACGATTCAGCGTTGCAGGCACGGACGGTGGGAAAGCATGCCACACAAGAGAGACGAGGCAGGGGCAGGGGCAGGGGGCGGGGGGCAGGAGCCGGGTTCGGTGTGGCAACTAACGAAGAGGAAAGTTAACTGGTTCAGTATGGAATCTGAATTATTTAACTAGTTGGCAACAGGGAAAGCGGTGCTTTGGCAAGTGGATTTATACGGGATCGGTTTCGCTGTTCATAGGAGAGACGCCTCCTCCTCCTTCCTCCTAAAAATGTTTGTTGCACAGAGAAATAGTTGTTATGGGTTTAATTACAGGAACTGCAGAGGTTATAACTTTACGAAAGAATTTCATTTTTTGTAATACAAAAATAAAAGTTATAATCAAAATTAAATTGAACCCTTCATAATGATGTTTTTTTTTGCTTTTTGGATTTATTATTAAGAATATTTAGATGTTAGTTGTTATTTTATTTGCTTACATATATATTTTGTTTATACAGATTATTCCCTTTGCCAGAATTGCACTAGCTGGAGATATGTAGCCTCAAAGTAGCTTCCTTCCTTCCTTCCTCTGCCGTGCTCCGTGCTCCGTGTGTGTGTTTATAATTCATTAGTTTGCTAAATGTATTTCCTGGCTTAATTGGGTAGTAAAGCACACGGACTAAGCTCATAAAGCAGCCAGCAAGGCAAACAGCCATCCGGCGCTCCTTGACGATGGCTGTCTGATTAAGGCAGTTCCCGGAAAGGAACGAAAATCAGCACCATCTACAGCTCCTGCTCCTGCTCCACCTCCACCAACTCCCCCTTGAACATTCCGCACAGCTGCAGATTCAGTGGGTTACGGAGTGTTTTCCCGCAAATTGCTAACCGGGATCCGGGCAGAGGAGCAGGAACATCTACATGTGGCTATGGAGGAGGAGAGCTGGACTCCACGGGCAGCGGTTTGCCTTTGTGCAATGTAGGGAATGGACTTTCAATAATGATTATTATCCGCTTTTTCTCATTTCATCCATTAACCACTCCCTTCTTCTGCGTTTTTTATTGCTTTCCCATAACCCTTGGAGATTTTTCTTTTACCCTCTGGATTTGCATCCATCTTCCTTTTATTGGTTTCTATTTTGCACTTGCCATCTCCTCTCAAAAGTATGCTTTATTGGTTTTCTTCGAGTGTATTAAAGTCTTGGCATACATCTGGGTATCTCCAGTTGGACATTTCAAATAGTTGCTTATCAAACTTTGCCAGATACATTCTTTCCGCTTCGACCTTGCCAATATCAGCTGGAGCATTACATAATATACATTCTCAGATATTTCCCTTTTGTTCCGATTGCCCAGTTGGAAGCCCCTCCCCTCCCCGGTGTATATTTCATTCATGAGCGATAAAAGCTTATCGGAATGTTACGTCGCCGGTTAGCTGAACTTTGTCCGATGGTTCGTTCGACGATGTGGATGTGGATGGAATCGTTATGCGAACCGGTTTCACTTACGCGCCATGTAATTGCCCCGGCAACATTGGCATAGAGAGAGAAGAATCAACAACAAAGGCCGCACTCGGCTAGTGAGTAATTAAAATTAGTCCCAGCTCAAGTGAGTCCAAGATCGCAGACCCGGAATCTTCCCCTTCTCCTCCTCCTCTTCCTCCTCCTCTGAGGGGGGCTGAAACAAAATCCACTGCTCGGAAATAATAATAAAAAAGAGTGCAGCAATCACATAAACAAAGAGCCACCTGAAGCTGAGCTGAAAATTCCGCAAACGTTGCAATCGATCGGGAAATACTGAATCCGAATCCGACTGCGAATACGAATCCGAATCCGAGATCCGAGATCCACCAGCCCCAACCACCGGCGATCGCTTTGTTCTTGATTCTCGATCGGCGTTGCTGTGCGGTGAATAATTGTAGACGCGACTGGAAACGCAATACAACAACTACCTGGAGAGGCGGTTTTCTCGGTTACTCAGATACTCAGATACTCGGATACTCGCCATCTCGGATACCTGGCTTGGAGCCAGTCAGGTTCTTTGAATCCATAATTCCCATTCCAATTGAAGGAAATACCTGAGCTTTAGTTTTCGATTCGCCCCCCTGAAAACTTCCCAGAAATTCTCTCACTCCCTAAACAAACGCCCCAATACCAGGTAGAATTCGAACACAAAGCCAGAACCAAACCACTGGCATTTGCTATCGCCTGAACATGAATATTAGCTATAGCCAGATAAGATATCCGGGGACACACACGCACACACACAGAACACTCACTACACACTACACACCGACTAATAATATCGGAGCACGAATTTTTGGCAAATTTACAATCGTCTCCAATTTCGATTCCTATTCCGATTCCCATACCCATTCCCACTCCGATTTCTTATCTGCGGGCTTGGACTTGGACTAGCCAGCGGCTGGTGAATCATTAGCGTTTATCTGGGCTTTGTAATTTCCGGAGCGGAGTGGAGTGGAGTGGAGCGGGCAAAACTTTGAACTTTGCCTGGGACGTAAGGCACACACACACTGTACTCTAGATGAAAACGGACCCTCGCACAGATACAAACCCACACACACACACACACGGATGCAGATACAACAAATCCAAAAGCAGATTCGACGAAATCCGTGGCGTGGACGAAGTTCTCGGCACTCGAATGAATGATGTCACATTCGTCGCTTGATTGAACAAAGCCGAACCGCGATCGCACAGTGGGTCAAATAGACAAATTATATATTAAAAAAAATAATAATTTTAAGGGATAATTAAAAATATAAAAAAAATGATAAATTTCATTACAACCTATAACAGGTTGAATATTTAAATATGAATTATTGAAGTTAGAATATTAAATTCATTACATTTTCCTATTTTTAGTAAAATTTCTTTACCTTAAAATATAAGTTTATATAACAAAATAATATTCAACAAATAATATAATATGAAATTATAATATTTCTGTTATTTGAGTACATCTGAATATTTTTACCCATTAAATTATGATTAGTAAATAACTAATCACATTACACATAAATGTGAATTGTTTCCAAATTTGTAATAATAGTTTATTTCTTTAGTAATTTAAACTCATTACTAATCACAATTAAATAACAAACCTAAATAAATGTATCTAAAGCAAATTCCATATCTTTTGGTTGGTTAGTTTTAGCCCTGAAAAACTGACGTAATAAGATTGCGAGGTTTATGAATATAGATTGATTAATCAGCTTAAAGCCCAAGAAAATGCATACACGATAAGATACTGGCTTCTGGGGGAGAGATTACTCCAGTACAGAAATACGACATGACCCTCCTGTCCAGTTCCAGTTTCAGTTTCACCACTTTTCGATCGCTTTCAGCCCACAGTTTGGCCCCAGCGTAGATTCGCCCGCTCTGGAGCTTGCTGCCCGACAGCAGTCGCAGTCATTCGCTCCACAGACGCCGCCTCAGACGGATCGCACCACCGAAAACGTACACCGAACCACCGAAGCACCGAAAGAAACTGCACCACCATGAACAAGTACGCGATGATGGCCCTCTGCCTGCTGGCCGCTTTGGGAGCTCTTCTCCTGGAGGTCAGGGCCTCGCCCGCTGTGGCCACCACCAAGCTGGATCCCAGCCAGCTGGGTGGACTCTCTGCCCAGTTCCTGCCTGCGGAGTATCGCAACACCAACGTCAGCGTGGGTGAGTGGACTCAAATTGTGGAAGTTCTTTAAGAGAACAGTCGGAAGTGGTTTTATAGAGTGTTTATCTATCGGATTAGGCCATTTATCTCTTATCTCTTTGGTTCTTTTGTAAATATCTTTCTTTTTGTTTGTTTAAATTAAATTGTTGATTGGAGAAGCATTACATATTGATTATACATCTGATAAATCAAATTATATTGAACTATAGAGAAGATCGAAGCTAGTTTATTGTTATTTTGTCATTTATCACATAACAAGATACTATTTGCTTTATTTGCCTTTATAGATTAGAATACATAGTGCAAAAGATACTTTTGGTTTTTATGTTTTATGTAATAAAATTTGTATATATTAGATTGGTTTTAGAGACCCTTTTAAAAACAAATTATATAACAAGATACACGGTACAATTAACTAAAGATAATGTTCTATATTCACCCCTTATTCACCTTCAATTTCCCTTTTCCAGAGGACATCAAGCGGGTGTACCGCGAAAAGTGCAAGAAGGTGACCGGCGTGGACAACTCCACCTTCTACGCGGAGATCGAGAGGGCGGCGGCCAAGATGAGTGCCTGCATCAGCGGAGTGGCCAATTTGACCGCCCTGCAGGAGGAGATGGAGAAGGCGAAGCCCCAGGGTGAGCTGGACACGGTGTTCCACAAGTACTGCCAGAAGGCGCCCGAGGCCGAGGCCTGCGTGAAGGAGTTCAACGAGAAGATGCAGCACTGCCTCACGGCCGAGGAGAAGCATCACCAGGAGACGATCGCCCGCATCGGGGCCTCCCTGCTGGGATTCGCCTGCAGCCGCGGTGGTGACCAGCTTGCCCTCTTCGTGGCGGAGCAGGGACCCGAATGCCTGGATGCCAACAAGGAGGCGATCAGCAACTGCCTGAACCAGTCCTTCCACAACTACATACCCAAGAACGGCCAGATCCCGGACCTGATGAGCACCCCCGAGCTCCTCTTCTCGCCCACCCACTGCGTCGACCTGCAGCGCTTCGAGGCCTGTGTCCTGCACCACCTGGAGCAGTGCTCGGAGATCACTCCGGCCAACGTTGTCCAGTCGATCTTCCGCTTCGTGAAGAACGAGACCGACTGCCAGGCCTACATGAATGCCCGTGCCAACGAGAAGCCCATCCTCCTGGCCGCCTCCAATAACAGTACGGGAGGTGGGGCTGCAGCTGTCACCCTCTCCCTTGCGGGCCCCCTTCTGGGCGCCGCCCTGCTCCTGATCCGTCACTGAACTCCGGACTGCGGCAAACTCTTTAGTTCGTTGATTTTTTTTTTTTTTATTCGGGTTCGATTCGTGTGTTTGACCATCGAGCGATAGCGATAGCGAATGCGTCTGTATATTACTTACTATTTTTTTTTTTTTAGTGCACTAGTGTGTGCGTTGTGAGTGGAACGGTACCATATAATTTAATGTCTCCTAGGGAATTGCTCATAATAAACGAGATTGCGACCAACGGCACCACTCGAGGAATGTCCGCCGCTCAAGGTGGCATATAGCATATAGCATATCGGATATTGACGAATGTGTTCGATTCGTGGGAAAATATGAATAAAGAAGCAAATATCGTGAAAAAATTCCCTGTTTTTCGAATTAAGTGGAGGTGTTACATTTTTTTCTGACTAAACCAAACAAGATACATGACACATTTTGTTATTACTTTCGCAGGAAAACAAAGTTTGCAAAGTTCCAGAAATTAAGTAATTAATACCAGGAATGTCTGAAATAATTTAATATTATTGCCAACAACTTCAGGTAGATCGATAAATTAGTAATAGTTGAATAATCGATTAAATAAGAAATTCAAGAAACCCTTTACTCTTTATTTATATTTATTTTGCGTTGGATTTCAAAAGTGTTTATGACTTTTAATGGAGAACTTAATTTACAAGTTCGTTTTGCCATCGATAAGATATTAATTTAGTTACTGGGGAGCGGAATATAATGTTGAATTATCGGAATCCGAATCCATCCCATTTAATATTTCTGTTTTATCAGGGCACTTACGTAAGCCTGGAACTGATTCACAGTGAGTTTACTTCTCAGAGGAAGTCAAATTGTTTTTTTCTCTATATTTGTTTTCGAGTGATAAGATAATCCATTGTTTGGCTACTGGGGGAAATAATATACAAAGGTTTATCCTCTGACTCCGATGGGTTATAAATAAGCCTCGATTCGGGTTCTAGAATTTCGGGGCGACTTTCAGGCGACTTTCCATAACATTTTCCATAATAATACCAATTCCGATCGCATTGCATACTTTCATGCTGAGTTCCAGTTTTATTTTTGAAAATGAAAGCAACAGCAGATAGACCAAGAAAAACACCTGTAACTATCTCTGATATTATCGGATAGAATGGAGCAACAGTAATAACAGCTTCCCCAGTGTCGGGCTTATCATCGTTAATTGGCGGGTTTAACCAGTTTTATTTTGGGCCATTCGCCGCGCCACTAAAATTGTCTCTTTCCACTGTTTTTTTGCGCCATCGAGATACGAGACGCTCTGCCTTGGGCTACAAATTATCAGCAATGCCAAAAACGACCAGAACTCAAATTGCTTTACGATTCGCAGTTGGATTTTCCTATTTCGATTCCGAACGCTAAAAAATGACGAACTGGAGATAAGCGGGTTTGATTACCAGAGAGCCACAGGGAATTTGTATGGGAGGGAATCTAAATCTGAACCCGAATCCGAATCCGAGGAAGCCATCAAATTAGTTGGCTCATTCCGGACAGGTAATCGAAAATGTCAGATAAATAATAGTAATGTTATTTTTAGACTGCAGTGCGCAGTACCACATATTTTATTTTATTTATTTATTTAATTTAAAACTAGTAAAGTTGACATTTTAATTTTAACTAGTAAAACTAAAACATTTGCAATTATTTCTGACATTTTAATTTCCGGGAATATTTCTTTCCAAAAACACCAAAAAAAAACAATTTCCATTTCTATTACTGAAATTGAATTTCCGGAACTAATAACTCCCGATAATCGGTAATATATCAACCCATTAAAGTGCTAATCAAAATAGACCAAAGCCCATTTATAGACCATTTAAAAAAGCAATTTAGATAGCCCAAAAAAGAAAAAAAAGAGCGAAGCCTTCTCCGGTCTTCTTCTCGGAATCGATTCTTGCTTATCGCAGACCTCTCCTCACCTGACTCCACCAACCGACTGACTGATTTTTCAGCTCTAATGAACTGTGTTCGCAACTAATGAGATTCCCATGCTCTGCATATTGCGGATGCCTCCACCCATTCCCATTCCCCCATTCCCATTCCCGCTCCAGCTCCCTCTCCAGCTGCAGCTCGATAAGATTATGTCCATGGGCAGCGCGTCTAATTGGAGTGCTCCCGCCCATCTGGAAGACGGCCAACTCATTGATAATCAGGCCTCGAGTGTCCCGGGATAATCGATCACTCGTTGTTCCCGGTTTAGAATTCCGGGTTGTGTGAAATGCAGCGAAAATCATGGAGTATGATGGATGATGAAGTCAGGGCCCTGGGAATTTCGGGAATATCACATTTCAACTTTTTATCATATTGAGTATATTTGTCATAAAAATAAATACAAAAAAAAATTTACATATATAGGAAATAATCGGGTTAATCGATTATCGGGTGTTCGGTACTCAGTGGGTTTCATACTATGTTATATATAAGTTATTTGTTTCTTGGGGGGATTTTTCAGGTTTAAAATATATATGCATTTACAATTAATTATCTAATCAATTGTTTTTTAAACCAACATTGAATTAAGTTAATTAGGGGTACTAAATATATTTTGAAAAAAAAAAATATATAAAATCCCCCTTTTCAAATCGGAACAACGGAAATTCCCTCTCTTCGGGATAAAGATGAGCAACTGGAGTACCGAACTTTGGTGGACTTATAACCTAGGACTTGTAACCTAAACCGGAACCGGAAGCTGGGGCAGCTGTTCCCGCTCCATTTCCCCGTCACCATCGAGCGTCTCGTCCAGCTCCTCCTCCTCATCCTCCTCGGGATCGCTGACCTGGGCGAGGACATCGTCCAGATGCAACCACACCTGCTCCACTGCCGCTCTCAACTCCGTGGCATAGCGCCAGGCACTGCGATCCTCGACGAGATCCTTCATCTCGTACTTGTGATCCGGCTCGCGGTAGTGCTGCATTTGGGCCTCGGTGGTGTTCATCGTCCGAGCATTGCACCCACCCGGCAGCCACTTGAGGGTGAAGTGGTTGTGCAGGGTCAGCGAGAGCTTGGCGTTGTGGAAGCACTTGGTGGCACGGCCCGGGAGGGAGTGGTTCCTGTGCCGCATCGTGTGCTGTAGCGTGTACAGCTCCCCGGTGGTGGCCTGCTCCTCGTGGTTCCTCAGCTCCGGCTCCACCTTGGTGAAGTAGGTGTTGATGAAGCACAGCGAGGGGAAGCGGCCGGCGCACTTGCCCCCCTTCTGCTCCTCGAGCAGGTGCGCCCTCTCCACCAGCTGGCTCCAGTTGCGGTTGTCGCCCAGGGGCAGGATCACCTCGTCCACGTCCACGTTGACCAAATAGTCGTGCCGGTAGAGGTTCCTATAGAAGCAGTCATTGTAGGGTATCAGCTCGTTCAGCCGCTTCTCCAGCTTCCTCTGCTGCAGCATCATGTGCTGGTAGTGACGCAGTCGGGGCATTCCATTAGCCAGGGTCAAAGGTCGCAGCTCCAGGAACCCGATCCTCTGGTAGTAGTCCAGGACCCTCTGCACCGCCGGATGCACATCGTACATATAGGCGTAGACCCGCGAAGCGCCGAGGATCCTCTGCAGCTCGAACCACTCGATCAGGCGCTCCGAGAGATCCATGTACGGAAAGTCGAATCCCTTCACGCAGACCCCGAAGCTCAGTTGCTTCGGTGCCAGTGTGGTGGAGTTGCCCTTCTTGCTGCCCTGCTCCACTGCAGCGGGCTTCTTTTGGTTATTCACCCGCAGCGAGTTGCTGGCCCGGTCGCACCTCCTGGTGACCAACGACACCGTCCTGGGCAGGGAGTCCATTATCCCTGGCGGCAGATCCACCGGCACTGGACAGCTCAGCAGATGGGGATAGCTGAGCTGCGGCTTATGGCCCCAGGCCCTCACCCACACGCTGAGGAACTCCGTGACCTCCACGAAGATTGGCTGGCGATGCCCCTCGAACCACAGCTGGCAGTGGGTGGGCGGGAACTCCCATCCAATCTGGTTGGCAGTGCCCAGAATCCTCACCGTCCTCAGCTTCACCGCGTCCCTTTGATCCAGGTAGGCGGCATACAGGCGGAAGGTCACATTGGCGTTGACGAACGTCTGCCAGTAGATGTTGTGGAGCTGCAGGTCCAAGGGATCCGGGTAGAGGGCACAGCTGGCATTCACCTTGTAGCCCTGCGGCTTGGCCGTCCGGTACCAGAAGCCATAGTCCACCTCGGGCAGTTCCTGCTCCAGCTGGCGCACCAACTCCTCCTTGATGGGCTCCTCCAAATGGTGGACTGGTGGTGGTGTTAGCTTGCTGGGTGCAGGTGCTGGCGCAGGAGCTGGCGCCTGAACTGGCGCCTGAAGTGGAGGCTGACCTGGAGCCTGAAGTGGAGCCTGCCGTGGATCCTGCACTGGATCCTGCACAGGAGCGCCTTTAATCTCGGATTTCACAGTGAGTGTAGAGGTGGGCAGCAGCTCATCCGACCGCTGGAGCGTGCTCAGCAATAGAAGGAACGCAAAGAGGGCCGCTATCACCAGAAGCGTGAGGCGCACGAAGCCACCTCTCATTGACATTGTGCTCCGACGCGAACTGAGCAGCCAGGTGCTAGGTGCTAGGTGCTACGTACTAGGTGCTAGGTGCTCACCTGGAGCCAGTGCTCACCGGGGCCAATCTAATCACTCCAAGATAACCGCAACACGGAGTATTATCTATGACCGCAGCAGCACCTTACTCCGGCTCTCTCTCTCTCTCCCACTCTCTCTCTCTTTCTCCCTCTCTTTCTCCTGGGGCTTTATCAATTAGCCATAATTAGCGATCCAATCCAATAGCGAATGCCATATATCGAATCCAATGTTATGTTGTTGATAACACCCCAAAACCTAGTTTACCTGCTATCGGAAGATCATAAAAAAATTCGGGAAACTAGTAAACAAAATTCTGGAGAGGAAGGATCTTAATTTGGAAATTTTAATTCCCCCAAAGAGCACTTAACACCTTTTCAATTCATTGAAAAATCACCTGTCTTTTGTACTCCAAAGGTATTGATAGATTATCAGCAAAAGCGTGGGCTAGTGGAACTATCTCCTCGAGCAAACAATGTAATCATCCAATCCGGAATACTTCTGACTAATTTAAAGGTTCTTCAAGGTTCGAAGAGTAGATAATGCACGCTCCGCAACTATATAAATAAATAATGGGGCTCACACAAAAAGTGTGTTAATTGGGGCAATGCTCATTTAATCTCTGTAATTTCCCATTTCCACCATTAATGGGGGCCAAGTCATGCCACATGCCACATGCCACACATTCGGAATGAAATGCTAATGAAATTCTCAAATATGCATGAGCCAGAAACAGGTCACCAGGTTGGATGATATAGACGGAGACACAGAGTCCTCTATCCCGGGGTCTCCTGCAATTGTTTTGGCCAACTATGAATATGTATAATTCAGGAATGTTTTCCCATTTACTTTGCCTTATTTTCCTGCTGTCCCTCGAGCAGCGTAAACGGTTTTGCTGTGCTTTCGTTTTCGCCATTATTTTTTGTTGTATTTTCCCATTTCGTCATTATTATTATTATAACTTTTTGCGCTACTCCCTCGGCTACTGCTATTTTAACAAGTAATTTAAAAATAATTTCGAGTGGGAGCCGGAGGTTTATGGGTAGTTGTGTCCCTCTGTCCCTGTCCCTGTCCATGTTCCCGCCTGTCTGCTGCAGGGCTTTTCCGGGTGCGAAGTTTGCTTTATTGACATTGTCACCCCAGTTGAGCTGCGAGCTGCGGACTGAGAGCTCTTGACAACAAGCCCGCACCTGGAGGAGAGGGGTGCTCCAACGACAGGATAATAAAATTGTGAGACAACTTTTTAATGAGAAACACTTTTTGCACATTGCAGTCCCGGTCCCGCTCCCGGTCCCTTCTAAATTGCTGGCCCCAATGATGATGATGATGCTTTACGAGACACTTATACTATGCTCCCTCCTGGAACTGGGACTCCTCGCTCACCTGTTGATGGACTGGACTGGACTCAACGATCGATTTCCGAGGGAAAAAACTTTTCCGGAGCCCGGCCGTCTACAATTAACAATGGACATTTTACGCCGCACTGCAAAACTGGAAAACTGCAAAACTTTCCGCCGTAATTGCCCAGAAAAGTAACACAAATGAAACGCATCGACGCTTAATTACTTTTGCTAAATGGCACGAACCCCGACTCCACTTCCTGGAAAGGCGAGGTAAGCTCCGGACTCGGAACTGTGACTCCAACTCCGAGTCTGAAGTGGGGGAGAGGAGGCAACTCCATTTGGCATGCGGGTGTTTGGCTTTGGTTTCGCACTGTTTTCCCCGCAACGCTTTGAATTTTCCCATCGCCATTCCTCCTGGCAATTTACGGCATTCACTTGGCTGACTGACATCCTTCCGGGAGCCTTTGGAAAACTCCGAGAAGTCTCGAACTATAGGAAAGTTGAGAATTCAATTAGCAATCGGTATATTCAACCCATATTTATTCCTCAACTATGAAAATTAAAAATTCCTGGTTAATTAATTTTCTAAACCAAATTTTCACTTTCATTAGTATTATTCGCTTTTTCTGATATCCAGCAGTACCCCAAAAATTTACAGGGTATTTCCGTGTTTCGTATTCCCCAGTCATATTCCTTGATTGCAGGCAGCAATCCAGGAGTTTTTGGCCTTCACATGGAGCTGCCTTAAGGCTGTGCTGCAAGTCGGCACGATTTGACTTTTGTCGACGTCACAATTCCGAGAAGTTTACCCACTTCTCCCGCCGCACCAAAAACTTGGCCCCCAAAAACTTGCCCCGCCACTTGGCAAATGCAAGTTTTTGATTAAAAGCCTCCATCTCCGCCTCTCCTGATTCCACAGCACCCGGGATCCTACCACCCAGCACAAAGTTTTGTGCCCTGGCCAGAGTGGAGAAATTGTTAATTGAATGCAGCTCGTTTCGGAGGTCGGTCCCTCCCAGCTTTTGTTGCCCCCTTCCCATGTTTGCCTGCGCGTGATATGGGGCACTTTGCCAGGAGGAGGAGGAGGTTCCTCCCTTGCTACCAGGTTGCAGGCGAAGCGGAACAAGGGATCCTGCTAAAGTGGCTGAAAAAAGAAGGATTCGTGAGAGGATAGCCAGCTTGCTGCTTGCCACTTAGCCAAAGTGCCCGAAAATGCTCTGCCAACACTTGGCCAACAACACTCATCAACGTGTGGTGCCCAACACTGGTCGAGGGGGGAAAATAGTGTTGGTTAAGGACGCAGAACTAGTCGAAGAACCCCTTTGATCAATTTGCCTGGTATTAATTTGCAAACTTTTAAGAACATTATTTCTAAATCTTCAATTATAAGTAAAACTAAAAATTTTAAAGAGTTTCTCTTAGTTAAAAATAATCTAGTTAAAATATAAATTATGAAAATTACCCTCAACTTCGAATTTAATGTGCAAATAACTAGGTGTAACAATTATTTGAGTTCAAGTTGAGAATATTAACTCTGCATTTTCCTTTTTGGTCTGATGGTGGTTACCTTTCCTTTCACCTGCTTTCAGCTGCTTTCACTGAAAGTGGGAACCCACAAAATGCTTTCAGTGTTGGTCAAAAGCAGTGCTGACAATTGAAATGGCTGGGAAATAGAGGACAAAGGCTCTCGGCTCTCATTTTCCATCGGACGATGGCGATGGCGATGGCGGCCACTTGCAATTAGAGATCCCGGCCTGCAACATTTATGAGGAAACGGAGACCGCAGTACAATTTCAGGTGCACTGGGTGCAGGGCGGAGGAGGAGGAGGCGATGGTGGTATTAAAAATGCATTGGCCATCTCGTTTATTGTAGTTCCCGGCTGCGTTGGTCTGGCTTTGGTTCACTTCAGTCTCGTTTAGTAGGAGTAGTAGGGGCAGGGCAGCTCTCTAACAGGAATTTGCCGCACTTTACAGGAGTTTCCCCGTTTGCAGCTGCAGTTGCAAGGATTCGGCTCCGGTCCGTTCAAGAGGGAGAGACACACACATTTCATTAGCTCCAAGTGGAGAACACACACTCACCCTCAGGTGGGGGGAAACCTCTTAAAGCGCAGCCAAAGTTGCCTTAAAGACTACTTCCCTGATGGCGGAACCGGCCACGCCCACCCTGTGTCCTCGGTGGTGGGCGTGGCAGCTGAATGCGAACAGCCAAAGCCCGAAAATAAAAGCAGCTGCAGATTTTCTATAAAAGCCGAGGCTAACGAGATTTGATGAATTGCAAGTCTTTGTGAATGAAGCTACAAGAAAGCTGCAGCATGAATAGCCCTAGGCGTCCTTCCCCCTTCCCCCTCATCCTGCCCCTGCCCCTTCGGGCGTCGCCTCTTTCTCTAGATTTTTCCATCTAAGCCAGGTCCGCATAAAAAAAACCCATTAAGTGGTTTAAAGCAGTGAAAAAGCGCACACAACAAGCAACATGGCAAAAGAAAAATGCAGTTGACATGAAAGGCAGCCAAAGCGGGTGGAAAATGGAGGGTGGGCCACTACACTGCTCAAAATATGTTTACTTATTAATATCTAAAATAAGTTCAAAGGCAAATACTACAGCTAACATATCAAACATTTTTTGCAAGGAATTTATTTCAGTTATAGATGGCTAAAAATATTTATTATTTCCAACTATTATTAAATTTTCGCCGTGTGCCCGAGACAGACAGTTGAAGAGCCAGAAAAATAGAAGGAAGAGGAGCAGAGTGGAGGCTACAATGCTCACCCAGAGATGAGATAAAGACGAAGGAGCAGCCGCTGGAGGAGGACAAAGCAGCTTGACGAATTACTTGGCAGCTGCTCCTAGAGCCAGTCTCTGGGAAATGGGGAAAATCGTGCAGCCAGAGCAGAGCAGAGCGAGGCGCAAGAAATTTAATTTGACCAACATTTTGATGTATCAAGTTCAGTCGGAGCCGAAGATTTATGACTTGCTGACAGAGCAGCAAGCGGAGGAGCACCCAGCACAACACCAGATTGAGATGTCAGTTTTTTATGCAGGCGGAAAAAGGGAAAGGGAGCAGGAGCAGAGGAGAGGAGATTGAGTGCTCCGAGAAAATGCATCCTCAGTGCACTGAAAGCCGCAGCTGGGAAAGCGTGCCTGGGATTATGGGATCATTTGCAGCTCAGACGCAGACCCAGACTCAGACCCAGACTCCGGCTCCGGCTCCAGGAAATTATAATAAAAATGCTGGCAATTGCGACTCAGGTGGGAGTTGTGAATTGTTTTTCCAAGCAGTCGGGTGCGGATTTGTTTGTATAGTCGAGAAAAGTGATGCATTTGTTGGAGATATAATTGGGAAAATCAATTTAAATATATTGCTTTAATGGCCTTGTTTTATTTACTGAAAGTTTTATTTATTATTATACAATAAATTTCATAAAACTCATCCAAATTAGTAACCAATAAAACTTTGATTTAACTTCAACTCCCTTCAAGAAAAGCTCCGAGAAGTTTCCCTGGAAAACTGATCAATCGTCAAGAGCTTTCCTTGGAAGCTCCTCAGCAATGATCAAATCCAAAACTCCAAAAGCTCTCCTCGATCCAGCCCAAAGAAAAATGAAAGTAAGCTGACCACTTCGAGCGCATTTCCCATTTCCACTTGCCTCAGCCTCACGTAATGAGCTCAATGGAAATGAGGAAAACAAGGCCTTGACATCGCATCCAGTTTGACTTGAAGCGATAATTACGGCGGTGACTGTGACTCCGACTGTGACGGGTACAGTGACTGCGATCACTCGAGGAGAAAACGAAGAGAAAAACAAAAACTAACCATATAGGTTGTATTTTGGAGTCAATGAAAACAAATAAAATAAAAAATTTTTAAAGCAATATTATAATAAAATATGAAAGAACAAAATGGAAATTAATAGAATCAAAATTTTTTTTAAATACAACATAATATATTGCATAGGAATTAGAATTGATCAAAATGTTAAAATGCAAAAGAGAATAATTTTAAATAATGTATTTCAATTTAGAATTGAAAGATAATTTCTTTATAATAACATTATTAATATTCCAATACATTTATTTAAATACAAAAAATCCTATGCAATATATTAGCATAGGAATTAAAATGGATAAAAATGTTAAAATACTAAAGAGAATTTTTTTTTTAAAATTATATTTCTATTTGGATTTGAGAGATAATATCTTTATAATAACATTATTAATATTCAATTACATGTTTTTTTCACTTATCGATATTTTATCGAAGTAATTGAAACTGATGACATTTGTGAATTTAAGAGGAGGTCAAGGTTTCTTCGGTTTAAGGTGGCTCTGCCAGGAGCATCAGAAAACTGAATTCAAATTTCAGTCGAGCTTCGAAATTGACGAGGCTTCCTTCCTTTGGGGCTCCCCATAGAACCGAACCGAATAAAAAAAAGGAAAAAAAAAAACCTAAAAAAAAAAATAGAATGGCTCGCCTTTCGGCCCTGGGAATCGCGGTGATGCTGCACTCGGTGCTGGGCATCTCCTATTACTACTACTTCCGCTCCTCGCCGCCCGCCGCTCCCCTGCTGGGCTCCTGGCTGTTCTCCGCCTGTGTGGTGTTCCTGCTCCAGGCCATCAAAATCTTTCCCAGCCCCGCCGCCGTCGTGCCAACTTCGTACGAGCAGGCCAGGGCTGCCTACCTGGCCAGAAGCCGTGGCGGAGGAGGAGGAGGATTACCCACTACCAACCAGTCGTCCTGGGCAGCCCTGCTCCTGGAAGCGGTCATCTGCTGCCTGGTCCTAGACGTGGCCCTCACCAAATTGTGGCGCCGCGTGGAGTCTCTGTGCCAGTGCGCCATCGTCGGAGTCCTCCAAGCCCTGTCCCTGGAGGAGCAGACCTTCCTCGCCTGTGAGTACTGGACTCTGGGCATCACAACCGGACTGATCGGTGCCTGTCTGCTCTGGCTAACCATTTGGGCCACCGCCCTGCCCCAGAAGTTACAGTGCGGCCTACTCAACTTGCAACGCCAACTCCAACACCGCTGGTCGTCGTTCATCTACGGAAAAGACTCGGAATCAGCACCCGTAACCCCTGGAACACATGGAACCCATGGATCCAAGAAGACGGGATCCCGCCCGAAGGCCAGCGCCCAGAGCTTCGCTGCCTGAACCGAACAACAGCCCAAAATCGATTAGGAAGTGCTGGACCATCTCGTACTCCACCAAAAAAAAACCAAATCACATCGAGTCAAAAACGAAATTTATGGGTTAAATAATGCGAAAAGAGATTTTATGGGCTCAACAGTGGACTAAACCAAGGGAATAAATTCACAAATATAACAAATAAATCACTTCCATGGCAACAATCGCTTTTTTTTTTTTAACTATGGGAACGTAATTTAATTTTTAATAATTAATAATCAATTAATTCTTAGAAGTTAACATTTCAAATTACAAATGTTTTGAGTTATTAAAGAGGCTATTCCAAGCAAGTTTTCCCGTCGCGTTCTTCATGAATTTCAGTTTTATTATTTAACTATTTCCAATAACTGAACCTGGCAGATTGGTTTACCTCCTCCAGTGTGCATCCCATTGTCCCCGGATCACATCGAACCCATTAAGCGAACTGGAAGCCGAACACAACCAACTGGCATCCCCCAAAAAAAGAAAAGAAACCCGTTTAACCGTATCATGTTGGCCATGTGGAAATGCGGAAGAGATACGCAGATACAAAGCGGTCCGAACTGATCCAAAGCGATCCGCCTAATTGTGCCACGCCCCCGAGTAACCGTTTCGGAAGACGGAACTTGGGGGTCCGACTACGAGTCCGAGTCCCCAACCCCATCCCCATCCCCATTCAAAACCAAATCAAAGCAAAGCAAAGCAAATCTGTGATGTGTGATGAAGACTAAACTTGAACTTGAAGCATGGCCAAAAGCAAGTGCACAACATGCAACATGCAACAACCTCACAGATGCAACAATGCGACTTTGGCTTCGCCATCGGCTTCCACAGAATTGCCACTAAAATGCTGTTTTGCAGTTTGCGTGTGGAGTTTAGTTTTGCTGGGGCAGGGCAACTTGCAGCGTTTTGCTGCTTTTGCAGTCTGCTGCTTGCGGCTTGCAGCATGTTGTTGCTGGAAGCTGCAGCTCCGAAACTGCTGTTTTTGAGTTGCACTTGCGGAAAATTGAGCCCCGCCGCGATATATAAAAGCCAAGCTTGCAACGCAGTCGAGTTAATCAAAGCGCGTCGCTGGCCAAGGAAAGTGCAAGTGTTTTCCAAACGCTCCCAAAAAAACACCGAACAAACGCAACAATCAGGCGAGGTGATTGGTTTCAGTGACTTTTTTCTTTCAGTGTTTAAAATGTGAAATAAAATCTAAGGGATTTTACGCAAGACTATCGAAAGGAGACAATAAACAATAAACGAATATCTGTTGAACCTGTATTGAATATAGATAATCAGATACTTCTGATGATTAGAAGATTGATTTTCCACTCCCCTTTTTTGAGTATCTATTTATACTGTACAATTAAAAGATACAATGAGTTTTTAGGCTTAAAATTGTATCTACATTTTATTTAGATGATCAGAAATTAATCATTTTAATGTTGATTTTCTTTTCCGCTTAAATGTTAAATTTTATTTTGTAATTTTCCGTTGGCAAACCCTTGCTTGATTATTATTTTGATATCCCATCCCATTTTCCATAGATGCTGTGCCACCAACACATCCACTGTCACCTGTTCCTGCTGCAGCTCCTGGTGCTGCTTCCTCTGCTCCAGGCCAATCCCGTTTCGAGTCCTGAAATTTCCAGCAAGGGCTCCAAGTCCCCAAATAGCGTGCAACAGGTGCAGCAGATACAGCAGCAACAGCAGCAGCAACAACAACAACAACAACAGCTGCAGCAACAGTTGCAACAACAGCAGCAGCAACTCCAACAGCAACTGCAGCAACAACAACAGCAGCAGCAGGAGGCCCATCTTAATTCACTGAGTGCCTATGCCAGTGGCTATGACATGACTGCACAGAACCAGGTCCAGATTCTAGCACCCACGGATCCCTCCTTCAAGCCCTCCTACAAGATGCCCGAAATGGAGACGAACTTCACACCCATGCAAACGGCGGGCACTCCAAGTGTGTCCAATCTGCCCTCCACCCCGATGCTAATGCAATACCTACCAGCACAAACTCTTCAGGATGGCAGCGGGAATACCGTTCAGTATCTGCAGCTGATCCCCACCAGACCGATCATTGTACCGATCAGCCCGTATCTGTCCGCCGGAAATCAGTCGCCTCTTTCAGCCGGCGGTCAGCCAGACTTTGCCGGACGCACTGCCTCCGTTCTGAGTGCCATGCCCCCGAACTACGGAGCCCTCCAGGGATTTGCCCAGGCTGGTGGAGTCATCAATGCCAGCCCCGCTTTCCGCAACACCTATCGCATCAATCGGGAGGCCAAGGACAAACACTATCCAACGCCCACCTTTTCGCTAAACTTGAATGAATACCTTCCCGCCTCGTCCATGGGGGGAGGACACGACGCCTCCAACACCGGAACGCACCTATATCTCAGGGCCAGATCGTAAAGTTGACAGATAATTCGTTATCTTAGCAATTGTTATTTTTTGTTGTTTTTTTTTTTTGTTGTTAACCATATCAGAACCAAAAACCCATAAATAAAATAAACAAGTAACAAAAGTTGGAGAATTTTATGGATGCAAATGGGAGCACCTATGGGATTTCAGTCTTGCTTCTTGGGAAGACACGAATTTGTACTATATAATAATTTTAAACAGTAAATGTCTTTATCCATCTGCCCCCAACCATATATTTTCCAATGTTTTTCCACTTTTGATGCCATGAAAAACAATCCCAAAACAATACCGAAAATGGTCACCCAAAGTGGGTTCTCCATATGCCTAGTCAAGTATTTATTTAACCCATAAAATGACAATCAGAACGGTATCTTTCAGATGGCACTTATATCCGAGCTCGTTTAGATACCGAACTCATTCAGTTTGAATTTACATAATGCCACTTCTCACCGTTCTCCGGCTGCGGACTGACACCTTTCGGATACGTTTTCACACCAGCCCACATAACATAGGAAAACAAACCGCATTCCATATATCATACAGCCCAACAACCCAACAACCCGAGATGACCCAACTGGAACCCAGACCCGGACGGTTACCGAATCTAGACTGTTTATTTGCACAGCGCCAAATGGGGGACAGTGAGGCAACCACAAAAATAAAACAAAGCAATCCTCAGGTGAGGGTGGAGGCGGACGAGGAGGAGCTGTCTTCGGGTGCGGGCTTGGGCTTGGATCTCAACAAGGTCGTCTTGGCCCCACGGACAGAATGCAGAGCCATTGTTTTTGTTTCTCTTTCATTTGGCGGCTGGTTGTTTGCGTGAAAGTGACGGACTAAACCATTTCACGCCCGACCGGAACAGAGACACCCAACCAAACCAACCAGGGTAATAGTAATCGTAATAGTAATAGCAATAGTACACAACACATAACACACTTGGCTGGGAGTTGCGTCAGTGGTGCAGGCCATTTCACCTGTCCACTCCTAATTGTCACAATTTGACAAATTCATTTGGCATTAACTGGCTCAAATCGAAATGGAGCTTTCATTGCCTCCACTCATCGGAGTAGCAGGAGGGGATTGGTCATGTACATGGAACTGGGAGTGGGTACGACTCCATGGGCGGGGCAGAGTCTGAGCTCGAAGCATCTTTCACTTGCCGCACTTAAGTGGAGCAAATGGCCAAAGGCCCTTTGATTTTAATGTCGAAAAATGGCAAATTTTGAATACACTATCATTATAGTAATTGGTTAATAACAATATAAAAACTATTAATATTACAAACTATTAAAGAAAGTCATTAAATAAATACCTAACAAAAAGAAAGGACATTGAAATTTCATACCTCTCTGATCAAGAGATATACCCCTCTATATAATTAGGGTATCAAGAGGCGCACTGAGTGCCACAATTCACTTTCAATCAGCGAGTGCCGAGTGTTCCACATGTCGTCGATGCACCGTCGATGATGACTCCCCAGATATGGGCATCATCATTACCCGATGATGCCGGGAAGGAGGAGCCCCATGGTGCTGGTGCTGGGATCCCTTGTAATGGGATTTGGATGGATGACGGTCAGCGGACAGCGACGCACTTGCCCCGAACTTATTTTTTTTTTGGGAGCGGAAATGAGCGGTTATCGATGCTCGGGCTTTGAATTCGAGTTTGAATTCCGCTGAAAAGTGTGGAGTGGTGCGGTGCTTCGATTAATGGTCGTGTTTTCTTCTGGATGGATGACTTACATACATAGCTCCGGACCGCATTGGAGCCAATTGGATTGGATTGGCGGGGATTGGAGGGGATTGGCGGGGATGGGGGATAGGGGAACTCCACTTGTCCGACGTTGTTATAACACTTTAAAGCGCGTAAATTAGCCTTTGTTGTTGCTGGGCGGTGCTCGTTTGTTGTCCGCTGCTGATTGAGTTTGAAATGATTTCAATTTCGAGTCTCCTAAAGCGCACGGCCATTTGCTGTTTACTTTCCTTTTCAATTAATTGCCACAGCTCTAAACGGATCCAAACCAAACCAATCCGATCGAACCGAATCGAATGGAGTTGGCTTTTGTCTTCAATCCTTCGCTCATCTGCATCTCGGGCTTTTTTCTTTTGGCCCACAGTTAACAGCCAACAGCTCCCAGTTGAGAGCTCTTCGGACTGAATGCCGTCCATTGGACTGTGCTTCGAGAGAATTTGGACGCAACAACTATAAAACGCCGCGTTGGAGCTTCGCGCTGCTGCAGTCTCTTAAGCGCTCGTCACCGGCTCGGTTCGGCTTTAGTCTTTCAGTTTAGTTTCAGTTTAGTTTCAGTTTAAGTGTCCGTTTTAGTTTTCGGCGTCTTCTTGGTTTCTATTTTTTTCGAGTGAGCACCATCAAAAATATATTCGTGCGAAACTGGTGAATGTTGTCGGTGCTGTTGCTGTTGGCCCCAAGGAGTCATCATCGCAATCATCGGCCGGATCAAGGCGGTCAAGCAGCCAATCATCATCAGCAGCATTCATAGCCGAGACCATAAACGGGATACTGCAGACTAAAATCTATAATCATGGTGCGTATGCTGGAGAGGAATCTCAGTTGGATAAATCACGAGCAGAAAGATTACGAGACCAAGTTGGAAATTGGAGTTTAAGATGCAAATGTCAGGCAAAATTATCGTAACCCCAAATGGAGAGATAATATTATAATTGCGAATAATGGAGATGGTAGAATGGAAATAATCTTGTATAGATACAATTATTTTAAAGCCATATTTACTTAATTAGAGCTCAGGGGAGTCTGTATGAATTGGGTTAAAAAATTAATAAATCAACAAATTATTAATTGGATTATTAATTTGGTATTATAATCCCTATAAGTGCAATTACTGAACCATAATTCACACATTTAATAATCATATTATTTGCAAAGCAGGTAGATTTACAGCTGGAAAGCTGGAAAATATGAGATTGAGTTGTTCAAAAACAAAATGCCTCTAATGAGCCAAGCTAAGACAATTTCATGGTCTGCGAATTGATTGATGATATGTCACCGCAGCCAGATCCGTCCCAGGGTATTATGATCAAAACAAAGGGGCGAAAGTTGGGTGAGGCAGTTGGACAAGTTCAGATATGACCGATAGATAGATGAAAGAGTGCTGGAGGGTCACTTTCGTTTGATGGGGATTACTATAATAGAGTAAAAGAATTACTAAAATAGAAAATCGAGGTGTGTCCCTGGGTACTAAAGATTATCTTCTCTGGGTGTCGTCTGGCATTGCCCTAGAACCTCCTCGTTAAACTTGGCCACTTGATCACCTGATCAAATCGAATCGCACTCCGCTGTGGCCCTGTGGCAAGTTTGTGTCTTGGGTCTTTTGTTTTTGTTTTGTCAGCCTTTTATGGGTTTTTTTTTTCACTCCTCCGATGTTTGCACTCTGTGTGGTCTTGTGTGCTTTTTTGCAGTCATGTTGGGGCGCAAATTACGCGTGTTAACGATGCGCACTCCATTAGCTCGTCCATCATCCATCAATCAAGCTGCATTTGCATCAACTCACCGTCTCTGGTCAGATGTATCTTGTGCCGTGTCTTATGTCATCTGACCTGGTTGGGATCATTAGCTGGCCGGCCTGTTGGGGCCGCCAAAAATATAATAGTATCCAAGAGATCCAGAAACTAGGGCACGCATGCGACTCGCTGACTCTGTGACTTTGTGACTCGGTGAGTTGGCGGCGACTGGAACTAGTTTTGCAGTCCACAAATGTTGCAACATCGCTTGGAATGCTTCTTCTCCTCGCTTCTGCTCCTCTCAATTATTTTTCAGGCATCTCATAGCGTGACAAATGGTCGTAAGTTGCTTGGCCCGAGATTTTGGATCTCCGATTTTCGGTTTTCGATTTTCGGCCGCTTGCAGTTTCTATATATTAAATTTTGGATTTTAGAAAGGCCGCTCTGCAAGTGGCTTATCAATGGTGGCCTTCGGTGGTTTGCTGCGGTGCGGGGGCATAACTATTGCGGAAGGGGGTGTCCCACTACAATATGTCCCACCCACGGGCTTGGCCTGCGCAGATTTCACACTGAATCTGTCTCGCCGCATAATCTGTTGATCTTTCCACTTGACTGCGAAAACCGCGAGAAAACCGAAATTAAATTCAGGGGAAGCACTCCTCCTCCTCCTCCTCCTTCTCCTTTACCATTTTGTTAAAATGCGAAATTAAAAATGGTCAAACTCAATTAAACGCATCAATAGGCAGCAGCAGCCCCACGCTGCTGGTGGGCGTGGCACCACTAAAAAAAAAAAAAAACTGACCAGCGAAAGGCGCCAAATACGGAACCTTTCACCAACCGAAAACAGATCGTAAAAATAGCTTCACTTGCTTTGGACTCCGAACAGTGGAGCTGGTAGTACACTTGATTCACCGATCCAATATCGAAGGTTATCTTTTCTTTTATCAGAAAATATAGATTTCAACACAAAATTAAATGAAAGGGAGTCTTTGTTTTCAAGATAAACGGAAAACTTCATGGAATGGTCAACATACAAACTAAAAACCAATGTCATATTTTATTGTTGTAATAAGCATTAAAAACAATCGATTTATGACCCACAAATAATGCAGATATATTTGAATTTTATGTTTATTTTATATACAAATAATTGATATTTTTAATTTGAATCATAAAAATAAAAATAAAACGATTACGCAATATGATAGAAATACATAAAATAAACATGTTTTTGATGTTGCAGCTAACTTTGGAGTCTGATTTATTATTATCTGCACACGTTAAAAAAAAGTAATATGAAATGACTAAAATAATAAAAACAAAAATAAAATATATAGTTTACCGACTAGTTGGTAAACTTACTGGAGAAAAGAGTATGAAAGCATTATCCACCAACTTGCCCTTCTAATCGTTGTGGTCTCACCCGTTTTTTTTTTTTTTTCTATGTTTTTTGCTTCGCTCCACAGGTGTTGCTCCACCTGCTACTCCTGTCCATTGCCCTGGCCACCGCCCAAGGCGTCCTCTCTCCTTTCCACCAGCCCGGCTACGATGACGACAGCTCACCGCTGCCCCTGCATCTGGAGGATCTGGAGAGGGAGCAGGAGCAGGAGCAGCAGCAGCACCTGGATGTGAATCGACCACCGCTCCTCCCGAACCACTACGAATGGAGACCGGATTTGGGCGCCAGTCTGCCGCCCAGCTACGTTCAGAATGTTGCTCAGCGGGAACGGGAGAGGGATCTGAAGCGGCTGCAACAGCTGGAGGAGCTGCGTCAGCTTCAAAGGCAGCATCAGCAGCTAAGCGCCGGCTACGCTTTTCCCGCCCACCTGCCAGGTGTGCTCTATGTGTGAGTATTTTGAGAGAGCTTTTCAGCCAATTTAAGCTCTTTAAACCTATAACTTTGGATCTTAATATATCCCACGATAAGCTTTCAGTCCCAGCTTTTCCAAGATTGGTAATAAAATAAATGTAAAGCTGCATTTTGAGCTTTCAGCTAACGACTCAAAGTTTGTCTTAAAAGGGCTTTTTGAAAATTGAGAGACCTAATAATGAGAGACCTTTTCCTAATTTATAAAACAACAATAAATAAGAAACGCAAATTGAAGCATTAAAGGCTCAAACTGAAAAATATTTTAACATTTTTGAAGAAGTCAAAATATGTTTTGTTATAATATATTAATTATTAATATTTATATGGTATATCGAAATCGCTTAAACCATCAAAGGAAACCATAATTTGTTGTTTTAAAAAGTCATTAATAAACATATCAAAGTCTCCTCAATCACTAAATTGGGTATTATATAATTTTAACTATTAATGAATTAAATATTACTTAGTTGTGTGAACGTAATTTCGATTCAAAGATATCCCTGGAATTATCTATAATGACTAACTAGTTGATCTGATGATTGGCGCACAAATTGCCCCACAGAGATCGGGAGTTGGAAAATGGAAATGGAAAATAGAAAATACAAATGGTAATGGGAGCCGAAGTGGCCCAAACGGTGCTTTCCAGGCAGCCAAACCTAATCACGATCAATAGCCTGGCTAAGTGCATTGGTTAGTGGCTGCAAAGTGTTGAAGTGCCTAAATTTTACGGCCACCGTTGGCTTCCGACAAATGAAGCTAACGACTGCTATTATTCCATATAAATTAAGTGCGATTAACTAATCCGCTTCTTTGGCTTCTCGTTTTAGTGGACCGACTGCCACGCCCACTCCTACGCCCACTCCCACAGCAGCAGCGAGCACAACTGAAGCGCAGCGTTTCCTGAAGCCCATAGTGCCCTACGATCTGGACTTGGGACTACGATATGTGGCAAGCAATGCCCTGCCCCAGCCACGCCCTCTTCCTCCGCCCTTGAGCAGACCGCCCTTCATCTACGGATTCACCCAGGGACCTGGACTGGGACCCGGCCTGGGACCGGGACTCGGACCCGGACCCAGACCCTCGAAAATCCAATCTTCTCCCCATCCGCAATTGGTGTTCCAACAATCGAAGCAGTTCGCCTTTGCACCCGCCCATTCCCCCCAACGACATTATGCCAATGGACCGAGGATACCGCTTCCATATCCTCCCAGCTTCGTGAGCATTACGACCCGGCGACCCCACTCGGAGAGGGGTGTTCTGAAGCCCTTCCGTCCATCCCAACCGGATCCCACGCCAGATCTGTTTGCCGGACGGAACTCCAAGTCCCTTCTGGAATCCTACATTCCCAGCTGGGAAGTCATCCGCCTGACCCGGGAGCACAACCCAAACTATGGCTACCATCATCCTCATCCCAATGCCAATTCCAATTTCAATCCCATCCAGCGTCAAACGCTTGCCTATCCAGCTCCGCCGCATTTGAGGCTCTACAAGCGGGATTCCAAGGGGGAGACCTCCGAGAACAACCAGAATCGGACGCGAGTCGTCAAGAAATCCTTAGCTCAGCCAAAAGTTTAGCTCCGTTCGGGTTTAGTTTAATAATAATATTTTTTGTAAATTTAAATAAACATAAAAGTACGAGTATTTATTGCAACGAATCGATTTAGTTTTCCTGATTGACTCCTGATTTCTTGATGACTGTTTAATTATTAACCCCAACTAAGATCTGCGATTGCCCAGTTAATCAGAAGATCGAAGATCGTTCGCAAGGGTACAAGGAGACTATTCTGTGGTTGGATGCTGAAAAATGCGCTTGGTTTGCTTTGTTTACGTCATTGGAGTTGACCCAATGGTTTAAGTGGTTTCTTCTTCAAATTTCCAAGTATTGTTTATGTTTCGGCGTGAATGTGTCACTATTTATTCAACTGAAACTCGAGAAACCCGCGCAGAACCAGCAGCTCCGCAAAATCGTTTTAGGAATTTCGGTGAATATATATGAATATATGATATATTCAAGCCGATATTCGATATTCGAGGAGAGAGAAAACGAATACTAGGAAATGACAACATTTAGTACGGTGGCTGCGATGTTTCTGACCTTTGATTGAGTAAAAATGTTAAGAAAGTTCACTGGAACTATACACTGAGTAAAATCGGTGAAAAATACTGATTAAAAGCATACAATTTAGAAACTTAGCAGATTTTAAATAGCTGATAAATAGAAAAACAGTTTGGCCATGTATAACATGAAGTTTTGTAAAAACCCGTTTAATAATTCACATTTTGAATAATTTACATGGTCAATCATTAAACGCGTTTTGGCCAAACTAAAATTGTTATACATGGCCAAACTGTTTTTCAAAGTAAAAAGTTGGCGCCCAAGTGAAGTGTGACCAAGCAAAAATCAGGGATATTTAAATATGGGCAAACGCATTTTGTCCCAACTAAAATATGTTGTCATGGTCACACTGCTCCAGAGTAACCAGCAGGCGCGTCCAAATCCTGGCCAGCTCTGCGGGACTATGTTTCGTATCCACCCGATGGCCAGGAGCCACAACGCCACTTCGAGCAGTCAAGACCCGGGCCAAAATTTAAGGGAACCAAGGGGCCACGCACCTGGTAGGTTATCTCTAGGAAGTTCTCCAACAGGTGCACGTCCAAGGGATGCTCAGGGGCTCTCGGGGCTGCTCAGCTGAGTGATGTTAACCTCCGCCGGCAGATGTTGCTCCAGACTTAGTTTCATGTCCGCCCGATGGGCAGCACCCGCAATATTGACCTTTAAAATATTCTGACCCACCCTGATCGAAACTTTTTATAACAAACTTTCCATTATTTAATGGATAAAAAAAGAGAAAAATCCTTCATTAAATTCATAAACATATGTAAACATAAATTGTTCAATCGCCGGCAAACGGCAGTTGACAGTCGAATAATGAAAGTTGCGTTGCCGTCTTGTTTGTTAATTTTTTGTTTTGCTGTAACTAGTTTTCTAATCAACAATAATAGCAAAATCAAGAAAGGAAGGCTAGCTTGAAATACCCTTTCAGACTATAGTTTGTATGGCAGCTATAGGATATAGTGGTCTAATTTTTATTTTTATTTTTAAAATAGACTTTAATGTAGATAAAGTATATTGTCTAAGAATGAATTAATTATATTCATAAACATTAGAGTTAGGGTCAATTACCCAATTTCTCCCATCTTTCCTATGGCAGCTATAGGATATTGTGGTCCGATTTTGATAAGATTTTTAGGATAGGTTAACATTGATATTTAAAAAAAATTTATAAAGAATCAATCTAATTTCCGAAAAGATTTCTGCCCGATAGCTTTAAAACTGAGAGACTAGTTTGCGTACAAACAGACAGACGGACGGACAGATGGATATGGTAGATCGACTCGTCAGGTGATGCTAGTCAAGAATATATATACTTTAGGGGGGCGGAAATGTCTCCTTAAGTGCCTTGCCAACTTATATTTAAAATTATAATACCCTCGGCAAGGGTATAAAAATGACAGTGGAGGAGCAAGAGGCAAGAGCAAGGGTAATTGGTGGCGGGAGGAAAACGAAATCAGGTTAAAGATTGAAGATGAGTTGGTCCCATCTTGCATTTCCTTTTCTTTTTCATTTGTATTTGGCTTGGTTTG
The DNA here is from genome assembly GCA_021224005.1 of Drosophila setifemur. NCBI lineage: Eukaryota > Metazoa > Arthropoda > Insecta > Diptera > Drosophilidae > Drosophila > Drosophila setifemur. The sequence continues at coordinate 11,051,116 of JAJJHY010001290.1, forward strand.
GTTGAATCGATTATCTCTAATCGATTCCGAGTTATGCCTGCGCCGGATGCCATTCCGATTGGCCAAGTGACAGATTTCTTCGAGGAAATGAACGCATCCATCGCAAACGAAAACCAAATCAAGCCATAAACGCTCCACAGCTCGAGGTGGTTGGGAAATCTAAGTGATCGCGCGGATCGTTATTCGTTAATCGTTAATAGTGAATCGTAAATCGTAGATCGCAGTTATCTTTTCACTTGTTATGCTCGCTCGGGGTTATCCCTAATCGATGTCAATTCAGCTCTCGCTTTCTTCACAATTAGAGGTGGCCGAAGACAAGCACTTTCTTCTGCGATCACCCTCTCATAACATAACAGCAGATGCCCAGCTCCGCCGATTTAGTGCCCTTCATTTTGGGGCCTTACGTCATTACGTCGGAGCGATCGCATAATTAGTTATCACTGTGCCCCGCATGCCAAATGCAAATGCAAATGCATAACTGGATCCCATTCGGTCGGTCCGACGATCGTCGATCGTTGATCGTTGATCACTTGTGTCTACACTGGGAAAAACTGGAATAACAGGTGCAGTCAACTTAGTTTATAAAGCTATATAAAGCAATTGAAATGGACCACTGAATAACCTACATTTAACTTTACAGAAACTTTCCTCATTTTGCACATTACAAATGTCATTGTCATTATTTTAAGTTGAAGGTAAAGTCCAGATATATTCATTATTTATTTTAAAGTTATTTTTATATAATTCAAGTATTTAATATAATATCAACTTCCTTTGAAAATTCAGTATTTGAAATTATATTCATTTCCGTATGAACATTTTATTTATCCCCAAATGTGGTCGTATATATTTCCAGTGTAGTAGCTCTAAATCAAAGCCGAGCCGAAACGAAAATGAAACTGAAACCAAACCGGAACCAATCGAAGCGCTCTTAAAGATCCCAAGGCGTGTGTAGGTGTTGACAAGTAGATCACAAAACACGATCGCAATTTTGAGTGCGATTTCGATTTGGATTTCGATTTCGATCGTATTACCCTCCACCAAATCATTCTGAAATACGTCAGCATCCTCCGAGAAACAACTGACAACATAAGGCAAACTATAAGCCAAATACCGGATTGAAATCTAGTTCAACTAGTTAGTTAGCATACACGGAGTCGTCTTTTGGGGTCGGTGGGCCTTAACTTAACCTTGAGAGCAGCGCGTCGCCTGCCTTTGCCGGCCATTAAGTTCGATCATAAAAAATAGACCACCAGTCCGAGTCCGAGTTGTCCGAATCCGAATCCGATTCCAATGCAAAATAGCTAAATAGCAAAATATTTAATGAAGTTGTCCGGCTCGGTGTGGTTCACTCTCGCACTCTCCACTCTCGGTGGCTCATGGCTCATGATCAATGATCGCCGTTTCTGTGGCAATAATGTCAAAGTGTTAAAAGCCATCGAAGACGGATCGAGAAAGGTGAGCCATCAAAATGCACGGAAAAAAAAACAGGGGGAAAGAGAGAGGGCTAGCCATCCAGAANGAGCGGAGTGGAGGGGCTGAAAAAATGTTGTTCACCTTTCGGCCGGGGTCTGTCTGTCACTTGCAGCTCATGTCGCCGACGTCGTCGTCGATGTCGTCGTCGTTGTTAATGTTCATATGATCGCGGCAGACGGGAAATTCACACCCAAAATAATAGTCACAGAATGTATTTCAAAGAATAATATACTTCGCACTTCGCAGATTTAAATAATATAAATATTATACAACTTCTTGTTTTGTGCCCATTAAAAAAATATTAAAAATCTTAAACAGGAAATGTTATTATTATATCCATTTAACTTTTAAAATATTGCACAGTTTGATGAATAAATCAAACATAATCCTTGACTTTTTCCTTATTTTTCATTCATTGACATTATCTCCCGAAACTCTTGACATTTTGCTTTCCTATTATTCTGACCTCGGCTGTGCCGGCGCACAGCTATGTACATACACTTGTATGCAAATGCCAAATGGTTGTTCGTCTTGGTTGCTTCAGGTTTTTGAGGCTTTGGCTGACCTCCCCCTGCCACGCCCCTGCGCGCCGCCTCCTCCTTTCGGCCGCCCCTTTCGCCGTTCGATCTTTGAATCGTTTTAATGCCAATTTATGTAACTTTTGGGCAGAGTCGCCGTCGCCGTCACCGTCACCGTCGCAGTCGTCGTTTCCACTTCGATCTCCACTTGGATCTCCGCTTCAGTTTCGAGCCCCGTGACTTAATTTTAAGTTAAACAGTTTAAAATTAAACAAATTTTCGAAATTTTCGTAATAAAACAACAACAACACCCATAACCATAACCCCCGATCGAAAAGTACTCCAAAGTGGGTCAGAAATTATATTTACAACATTGAAAAGCTAACTGAAAAACCGAGAAAAACAGAAAATAAAATCAAAACTTTATAACTGCAACAGCGAGGTGGATCATAATTTAATCATCAATATATATTCGTATATGCATGTGATTGGGTATTTTGTTCGCTCTCCGACTTTGGGCCTGCATAATTTCAATGGCGCTGTGATTGATGGATGGATGGACGGATGGATGGGGCGGGCTGATTGAATCCACCGGGGGCAGGGTCAGATTGAATCAAAGGGGTGGATCAGGCGGATTTATGATGCTGTTATGTCTGCAAAATAAGACATTCGAAAGTGACAGATCTTTTGCGGTATTTAAGAGAAAGAAAAATATAAAAATATATCAATTTCAATTCAATTTCAAGGGTACATTTGAAATCGAAAGTACTCGAAGTGCACACACATGACCGAAAAATAATTCAATTTGTATCGCACAAGCGACGCTTCAGCGCACCTCAACAAATCGTTGAACTAACATATTACACATATTATGTACATACATATCTCTCCATTTGAGTTTCCATAGGCAAAGACAAATGGGGAATTCTCGTCCACCCACTGATTTTATTTGTTGCCGTCTACCCACAACAACGCCGATGACTCCGCGTCCGAATCTCTTGGCAGAAGTTGCACTCGAGATTCGCTCTTCGATTCCGAACACTATTCATTATTATGCATGCCCAGATCGTTCGGTTCGGTGGAAAGCCGCCATACAGACATTTATGCCTCATTATTCGAGCCGGAAATCGCTGGAAGGTCGTCGCAAAAATAAACAAGAGAAAAACAAAAAACCGTTCAAAGTTCTCGAAACTCAAAAAGCGAAGCGGGCAAAAAAAAATTATTGTCCAACTGAATCATTTAATTGCAGCCTACGTGGAAGCCATCATCAGTGGTAGTAGTAATCAACATCTTTATGCTCCTCAGCCATAGTCATGGTTATTGAAATGCCTTTCGTGATCATGATGACGATCGGAGGCATCGGTGGCATCGGAGGCGTTCTTGAAAGGCCAAGCAATTGACGTCCAATGAACCTGCGGGACACTCCTCAGAACACGATCGAGAAATAAAATACTAAGAAACCGGCGACGAAGCCAACAAAAGAGGCATTACACATATTTTTTTATTAACCGCCGTCGCAGCATAAAAACAAAAGATACAACCTGCTAAAAAAAAACCAAAAAAAAAACCAAGAAGCGGTAAAAAAAAAAACCAATTCCAATTCTTCTGTCCCCTGAAGACAGTTTTTCAGTAATTTTCGAGAAATGTTAGTGGTCCTACGTGCTCCGATTATGCGAGTGCCTCCGATGGGAGGTGGTTGCAGATGGAGCTGGAGCTGGAGATGGTGGGAGGAGGTGTTTATGGCTCGGCGGCGGGTATTTCCTGATTGCTGTGCGAGAGGAGTCGCCTCTGCCGCTGCCACGCCCCTTCCCCCCTCCTCCCCTCTCTCTGGCACACACAACTCTTGCATAATAATTGACAGTTATAAATTTTACTTGGCTCAACATGCGCGCCCAGGTTGAAAAAATAAAAAAAAATTTAACAGAAAATTGGTTAAAGAAATGACTCGATATACACCTGCAAAAAATACCATTTAAAAGGTGGGAAATGCATAGAAAATATTGAAGAATTCCAGGCTTACTATGAAATTGAATTCATTTAACAAATAATTTTTACAAAAATATAAAAAGTAAAAATAAAAAAGGAATTTCAGATCTCCTTCTTCCGGTACAATTTCAATACTTCAATTTTGAGTAGAATTTTGTGTCACCTTTCTGAACGATGTTTTTCCCAGTGTAGGAGGAGGTTAGGGAGTGCTTAATTCTTTTGGCTTTTGTCCAGTTGCCGGTCAGCCAGTTATCGCCCTCAGCTCAGCCGGCGTCCTCCCTAAAACCAAAAAAAAACCCGTAAAACACGTAACCCTCAACAGGAAAAAAATAGAAAGAGATGGGCAGAGAGGGTGCGAAAGAGACGGGGAGCTGACTAGGCCTACGTGCGAGTATCTTAACTTTTCTTGGCTTCGGAGCGACTCTCGGGATTGGGATTGGGAATGGGAATGGGGGTTTGGGGATTGGAGAGACCGGGGATTGGAGACCGGGGATCGGAGATCTCGGTGCGACGCCAACGACTGCAGGCCGCATTAACATTCCAAGTTGGCCACTCCTGTTTGCGTACTGTATCTGTATCTGTATGCAGATACGGTACCTATACGGCACACACTCCCGAACACTCGAAATGTTGAATAACAGTTGTTGTTTCTTTCGTCTTTCGTCTTTTGATTTTGTATTTTTTGTATTTTGTCTTTATTTTTTGGGTTGGTTAGCTCTCCTCTGGTTTTGTTTTTATTTTTTATTACAATTTTATGAGTTTTTTTTGTTGTTGTTGTTGTACAATACAATACATAAAAGCGTCGCTCGGTACCCCCAAAGTGTTTTTATCTCTCGGTCTGTGTCTGTCTCCCGGCTTCCCTGTGGGTTTTGGCTTCCTTTGAAATGCGTCTCTTTATTTTTGGCCCATGAATTGGCAAAAGCCACAGGCTGGCTTCAGGCGACGTATGATGTCATCGGCTTCGGCCTGGTTAATGCTCTTAAAACTTGTGATCTTGGGATTACAACATTCAATTCCACAAAAAAAAAAAACAAAAAGCATTTTGCACTTGAAATGTCCGAATGGCAACATCATAATTATCGATAGAGTCGATTGATATTGAAAACAGAATTATTAAGTCAACAAAAAAATGACATTAATATCACTTGATATTTCCAAATATAAATTCATATACTTATAAATAAATTCATATTTTTTGAAAATTTCATATTCCGTTTTGTATCAAATATAAATTTTCTTTAACCATTGACAATTGCATTTTTCTCTTATTCCTCCCAACTTGGTTTACAGAAACTCAAAGATATATGAAACGATTCCAAGAATGTACTTGGTATAATATGAGAAATTGTTAAACAGTTCCATTAAATCCGCAGCTTCTCTTGAAATACTTTGGATGCCTCTCCCCTAAAGTATCTTGAGCTTATGCAATTACCAAATTGCCCACTCCCCGACCTTAATCATCGGCATTGTAATTATCATCCGCATCATTACCAACCATCATTAAGCCCCATCCACAATTCCTGTCTCCGTCCTTGAGCCACGCCCCACGCCCCACGCCCCCGAATCCCCATTAGCACTCGTCGCTGTGCACTTTTTTATAGTTTTAGTTTCGATTCGAGTCGACTAAACCCGACTCCTGACCTCGGGGCGCTCCCCACATGCATCGCATCCTGTTCCCCCGTATGAAACTTATTTTTCTTCTTGGTCTGCGGATATTTTTAGTTGGGTTTTTTTATGTCCATGTCGTGGCATCCATAGCAATGTGCCCGCCCGCCCGGTAACTTGATCAACGTGACCTCGACGCGACTTGAGTCATTTATTTCCCCCTTTTCGAACAACTTACTCCCAAAACACGCTCGCTGGAGGAAACTCAATCGGGCAGCTGCTGCAAAACAATTTACAATCCAACCAAGGCCACAGAATGCACCAAGTACGAAGTACAAGTGCGAAAAAGGAGTAAACACTCCGGTGAAGCCCTAATTATACAATATGTGGAGGGTGCTGCTCCTCTCAGGATCACTTCCCGGTTCGCTGGACTCGTGGCCCGCAAAAAAAAAGGAAAGGAAAAGAAAAGAAGGAGGCTTTTAGCCACTTCTGTTTGTTTGTTTATTTCATTTCATTTGCCTTGGTTTGTTTGTCCCTGTTTGTCAGCCCCGTTTCGGGATTTGCAAATATTTATCATATAATTGCAAGTCAACAAAAAAAAAAGGAGGAATGAAAGGGAAGTCAACACAACCTAAAGAAACAGAAAAAGATAAAAACACGAGGCGTTCAGGTTTATCGATCAATGCTAATTAGAAAATCGATTGATCAATCACCTGCAAAGCAAAATAAAGCCTAAAAAAAAGGGGGAAGGAAAAGATTTACCACTTTGCGGGGATTGCCAAATCGATGTTGAAATTCATTCCAAGGTAGCAAAAAATATATATACTATAGAAGCAAATAAGTATCTTACTAACAAATTTAACCTACTTTTTGTATTTAGTATAATTAATAGCTTAAAAGGAAAGGAAAGATCTATGCATTTATTGATTTAAATATATGATAACTATTTGATTAACCTATTCAAAGCTTCCCAAACAAAAACATTTAATTACTTCACATAATTAATGGATATTTAATAGATAAGATCGATAATGTATATAATTCCGATATCGAATACGTATTTATTATACCCTCGATTACCCTGGACGGTGCAAAAGCAAAAAAAGGTGTCAGTTGGACACTTGCAGACATCCGCAAGTGTGTGTGTACGAGTGCGTACATCTGTGGATGTATCTTTCCGTGTGTCTGTATCTGCCCCACCTTTTCGGCCCGGCCAATGCTCGTACTAACGATTTGGTGCCCCTACACTGGATGTAGCGCATCCAGTTGGCTGAATATTCAAAGTCTCTCCCGTCTCCCAGCTGGAATTGCATAAATACTTGTAAGCAAATGACCAACGGTTAATCAATAAACTCACAGATTGGATAATATCTTTCGTTTTGGCGGGAGGGGGGAGGAGGATTTGCGATGTGAGCTGGGAGCTGGGAGCCGTAAGCTGTGAGATGTGAGATGTCTTGCATATGTTGCGTGCCCTGCTAATTGCAGTCGAAGCGGTTAAAGCGGCCAACGCGGCTTATGTGTAATGCGGTTAATCAACGACCAGCAACGACGACGACGACGACGGAGACGACGACGACGACGACCGAACGGCCTTGAGACCAGCTGCCAACCAGTTTGTGCTTATGAAATCAGCAGCGGTTGCTCCAAAGGCGGGTGCAGCGGGGGGCAGGGCATCGGAGTGAGATAGTTGCAGAGATCAGAAGAGAGAGACAGAGCGAGAGATGGAGAGAGCATCCCAAAAAATGCAAGTGAATGTCGCTGGTCCACAAAAAAAAACATTAAAAAAACTAGATGTATCAGTTTGACATTTCTTGGGTTTAATACAAAAAAAATGTATCTTAAGGTTTATGTATAGTATTTCACTTTTTGGATACATTATCAAGAATATAATAAAAAAAAAAAAATTGTATCTCAAGGTGTCATATTACAGATGAGATATCTTTAGATACCATTCTTGAAAATATGTAATTAAGATCAGCATCCTAAAACCTTTTTCTATATCTCTTTAAGATAATGTTTTTTAAAACTAATCATTTTGTATTTAAACTATTTATTTCCAAGTACAATAATCTTAGAAAACAATAAACATTGCAAATACTGGTATACCATATATTTTAGCCATTATTTTACTTTATTTATCCCCATGCAAATCCCCATCACATTCACTTTGTGAACATATTTTCGCTCTGTGTGGGTTTTTTTCTATCCTCTTCGAATCCAGCCGAGACTAGTGCAGTTTTAAGAGCTGAACTTCCTAGTGGCCGACGCCATTGAAAAGCGGCAACAGGTGTGAATGATTTAGTGTTAACATGGCCGTAACCAAAGCGGCGCTCCTGTCGATCGTCGTTGGATCGATCCAAACCGATCCGATCCGATGCGTCGATATATAGTTTTCCTCCTGCTTCGCCTCGGCCCCGGTCCCCGGGCCAGAAAGCCGAAGCTATAGCCGAGGTGGCACCGAAGTCGGAATCTTAGAGATACATTCGCTCTGCCTCTGCCTCGGCCCGCGTTGGCGGCGGCGTCGGCGTTGGCGTTGGCAGCGACAGTGGCAACGGCAACGGCAACGGTTTTCGATGGTTGGAGCGTTCATCATTTTGCCATTTCACGTTCAGCTGGCAGCGAAATCGAAAGTGACTGCTCCCCGAAAAGATACAGATACTGCAGGCCACGAGATACAGCAGAAAGAAATAAGTCCCTGGTACTGCAACAGATCCTATCCTCTCCGTGTCCAGTATCTGTGTGGGTGCGCTGTAAGTGTGTGAGTGTGCTGGTCAGCTGTGTATAAAAAGCGACCTACCAGCGGCCGAATAAGTTAATGCCTTCTCAAAACTCGAGCCGAAAGCCGAAAAAAAAACACCGCTAACAGCCCGAGCTCGAGCGGATGGCCAAGTGCATCTCGAAGTCCGTCTTCTATTTATTTTTTAATTTTTTTTTTGTATAATTTTTTGTAAGTTGAAGTTAAAGAACAGAGTAAATTAGCTTCACAGTTCGGCCAATCAGTACACACACGCAAACACACTCCCCGCAAACACACACGAAACTGAACCCTCAATTGATTTAGTTTTGTTTGTTTTTGTTCGCTCCTACGAGCGAGGAAAATACAAAAATACAAATAGTGTCCAAATCGTAAAATAAAAGTGAAAAGTGAAAGTGCAATTCGAAAAGTGACCAAAGTGAACAACATCACAACAAAAGCAACATTCGTAGAGCAACGGCTACAGCAGCAGCAACTACCGCAACAGTACCCACAACAATTGACAAAACAAAACAAGCAATGTGGCCAATGATAAATGTTTAACAAAAAAAAAAACAAAATAAACACACACATATACCCAAAGTGCATAACAATTGAATATTTTTGAAATCAATTTCTGTCATTCACAATTTTGTAGCTATCTCTCACTGTATTTATTTTTCTGTTTTTTTCTGTTTTTGTTTTCGTTGAAGGAGGCATTTGACTTTCAAAAGTGTCAATAAAAAATTTATGTAAAAAAGGCAGTAATCGAAAAGTTGATATAACAAGCAAAGCAACAACAAGGAGATCAACATAGTGAGCCACCAAAAAGGAGCCACAAAAAAAACAAAACCAGCTAATACAAAACACAGCCCAGCAACATAATGCTGATCAAAATGTAAGTAAAAAGTTGGAGATATATATATATTCGCAATTGTTCGTTCGGTGGGAAGGGGAACAACAAATTTGCAGCCACCTCAAGGTCAATTCAGAGATTTGGCGGATTATGCAAAAAGTTTTTACGGGTTTATTAGTAGTTTTTTAGTTTTACAATGATAATGATGATGGCTAATTTAGCCATCTCCCCTTGGGAAAATATATAATTCACACATTCGGTCTTTAGCAGCATTTTAGTAACTATTTTTTGTTGGAATACATTTATACAAGGTAGTAAATTCATATAAATCTTTGAATTTAAATGCATAACATTAACGAAAATATATCAATCATCTCCCTCCAATGGTGGATCTCTCCTGCTTATATAATTTTTCCCTCCCCTCCCCGAAAAAAAATGTATTTAAATAATATTACGTAGCCGCCGCGTGGACCTCCACCATTCCGATACAGTTAAGTGGCTTGGCTCGGAATTTGGCCTGCAGCGGACGGCTAACCTTGGTCTCTCGCCTCTTTCGATCTCCGCTGGACAGTTAGTCAATCAGTGGGTTAATATGCATGAAATACGTCCGAACGGAGCGACCGAGGCGTGGCAATGAAGTCGTCGGCTTCTGACGCCTTCAAAGTTGGTTGTTTTTTTTTTTTTCTGCCCCCCCTGCCATGCTGCCAAAAGGTCAGGCCAGCGATCTCACTTTCGGAAAGGTCGACTATGCAGAAACATAGAAATATATGCACTTGTGGCCATGCATACGGAAAAAAAAGGGGAAAGACAATCAGAGAGGTGAAGTCAACAAACCTTTTGGCAAGACGACTGACTGCGACGACGACGCATCCACTTAACAATGCAAAACTTACTTTACATTTCATGGCTGCTAATGTTGCCGATGCCGATGCAGATGCCAATGCTGTTGTTATTGTTATTGTTGTTTATTTGTTGTTGTTGTTATTGTTGTTGCTCCAACTTGCTGTTGTGCTGCTTCACTGCCTCTCGAACACGTCAATGGCCGGCGAAGTCGAGCCACTCGAAGATACACTTTTCCCCCGTCCATCTGCAGGAAAGTCTTTATTTTTTTTTTTTTGGCCAAAATGAATTGCCAAATTATAATACAAATTGCATGCCACACCCCGCCGCCAAGGAAAACAAAGCAACAAATTAACAGTGGCAGCAGCTCCAGCAGCACTCCCTTTCCTCGGAGTTCGGAGCTTGGAGCTCGGAGCTCCGAGTTGCATGAAGTGCATCGAAAGAAGCATAAAACAACCTGATCTGATCTTGGGGGTTTCGTTTAGTCAGCCAGTCCGGTCCGACACGGCTTCAGTTACCCCCTTGAGAGCGGAGCAATTGCATCGGTAACACTACACTGGGAACAATTTAGTCATAAAAGCATCAGTAGATGACTTCAAAAAATTACTTTATATCAAGTATTTTTTAAGTATTCCATATTTTGTCTTATATTTCAAATGTTTTTCCTTTGATTTTCCTTGAGTGCCCCAATTAGGGTATCCATCAACAACTTGGCTTTATTCCATACATTTAAAACTCGCAATGAGTTCCGCTAAATGCTCTGTAAATGACCATACACGATCCATGATCCAAATGTGTGTTGAAGGTGTTTAATGGGTTTCCGAGTCAAGGCAGTCGAGGTATCAATGAAACGATTCTTGGAATTCAATTCGCACATGATTGAATGAGTCAGGGGACAGACCAACTAATTAGAGCTAATGAACTGCGGTAAATTGCAGGAATTAAATTCGAATTGAGATACTTCGAAATAGTGATCATGAAAAGAGTGTGAGTCTAGTCCGTTTTATATCTATACTTTTTTTAAGAAAAGACTGATTCATATTCTTGGAGCTTCGTGCTAATCAAGATGACATTCAACTCCCAATCGGTGAACAATTCTCCTCCGGCTGGCTCCTCCAGCTCCTCCGGCTTAGTCACCCAAACTCTAGACAATTTAATGCGGTTGCCGCAATGCAATGGTGAATGGGAAATGTGCTGGTTTTGTGCGCATTGTCACCTCATGCATAACAGAGCCAGAGCACAGAGCCAGAGCACAGAGAGACCCTTGTCCGAGGTGCAACTGCAACTGCAACTTATGGGCTCGGATACTATATATTGTCATATATAGCATATAACAATTTGCACGACGATGTGGCCATAATTATAACTTTTCTTGAGCTGCAAGAGCTGCAGACTTATGGCCATTGTTGAGCGGCTGCCTGTTTTGGGGCTGTTGCAATTAAAATAAGTTGAAGTTGTCTACCTTTACAGCGGCGGCAGCAACAACAACAGCAACAACAACAACAAGGTGTTGCCAGTCCATGTTGCCCGTTGCTGGTTGTTGGGTTTCGTTGGGTTTCGTTGTTTGCTGGTTGTCTGGTCGTCGGTTGTCTGGTTGTCGGTGGCAGTCCCCAAAACTTGTTCGACCGAACCGAGAAGAGAAGTGAACGCCAGCCAGCGCCTTGCACATAATTCAAAATGTTAAAAGTTATCGTCAAGAGCGCTCTGTACACATACACACAGAGAAAAACGAGCAGATCACTTTTAATAATTCCATAGAACAAATATCAAAATATTTGTTATATATTTCTATATTTCTATTATAAATAATTTATAAATATTTTCCCTCTATTCCCCTTTTATTTAATACCTTTTCCCCACCTTTTTTTTTCTGTCTGTAAAGTAAGAAACTAAATACCAGTAACTGTACCAGAGAAGGTAGACTGCCAACTGGGGGACCTCCGATCTGGTTTGATCTGGTCTGGAATCGAAATGGGTTAACACCTTTTGTTCGGCCGAGCCAAAACCGGTTGGTTGGCCAGTAAAAACCGCGATTCCTGGGGGCTCTAGTTTCCCGTTCCCCATTGCCCGATCCCCATCCCCATCCCCATCCCGATCGTTTGGAACCGTTTTGCGGTTTGCCTTGAGCATCGCTTTCATTGCATTGCAATGCGGACTCGCGCAGAGCCCAATGAACTATTGTGTTTTTTTTTAAATTTTATTTTTAATTTTTTGGGTTTTGTGTTCATACATTTTTGCCAGCTATTTACTGTTCGTGGAGTTGCACGATCGACGATCGACGATCCATTCCGGCGATCCATTCCGCGGCTAGACATGACCAAATCGCATGCGCAATCGACTTTGTGGGGCTAATGAAATTGTGAAAGGTTTTTCATGCCAGATTAGAGACGCCACGCCGCACCGGAGGAGATGAGGCAGCTGAAAACCGAAACGGAGCCACTGTGACCACTCCAGTCTACTGAAGTCTACTGAAGTCCACTGTAACCACTGTAACCACCGCAACCGGCTAGCCATGATTGCTGATTAAGAGCACGCGCCGATCACGCCGTCGCTCGTTGCTCTGGGAAACCCGAAAGAAAGGCCAATCGGACAGCTAGCGACGTGGTTGATACCCTGGTATTTCGAAAAGAGTCAGGAATTATGGCTTAGCTCAAAGCTCCCTCTTCGAGGGTGTGATAATCTGCAGTGGAGATTGAATTATAGAGTTTCTGGTGGACATTTAATTGGGTTAGTCATGACTGAATGCACTCAGCCGGGATTGGGATGGGGATTACTCCAAAGACAGAGGCGCTAAAGGGGATTTGAATAGTCACTTTCCTCTCAAATGGCAATTGAAATAATCTCGTTAAAATAATCATGGTAAAAGTCGGTTTTGTTTCAAGATGTATTATGTATTTTTATTTTCAATCAATCTTAAGTAAATCAATCATTTTATTTCATTTAATTAACTCCCTTTTATTGATTTTCCCCTCCCACTTACACAGTTGCCTCCTAGCCTTCCTGGCCTCCCAATCAGCGGCCGAGTCCCTGGAACTGGATCCTCTGGCCACCTCAGCCAGCGAGAGCCAGCTGAAGCAGGTCGAGGAGAGTCTTATTCTGGCTGCTCCCTTCGAAACCTCGCACAAGCATCCGGACGCCTTGGAGAGGGAGGAGGGCTTCCACACCGCCCACAGGATTAGCACGAGGGCCACAGGAGCAGAGCCCGCCGACTACTCCATGAACCTGCTGGCCACCAAGGAGCGCCCCGAGCTCAACCCCGTGCTCAGCGCTTTGATTAACGAGGATGTGATGAAGAGCATCGAGGCCAAGCGGGCCATCGAAGAGGAGGAGCTGGCTGAGGTGAGGCGGGAGATCGAGCAGGCGGCCCAGGCGGAGGTGGCCCAGAGGCTGGGCTCCACCGAGGCACCTGCCCCCCAGCTGACCACCCTGCCAACCGCTGCCAAGAAGATCGACACCCTCGACGATGATGTGGTAGTGGATCCGCACGAGGAATTCGTCAATCAGAACTTCGCCCTGGAGGGGGCCGGCAGTGAGAACAACAAGAAGTCCCGCATCGAGATCAAGAAGGGACCCAATGGCCAGGACTACGAGTACGAATACGTCTACTACTACGACGAGGACGAGGAGCCCTCCAAGGCGGCCCCGGCCGAGGCTCCTATGGAGCCCGAGGTGCGCGGCAAGAACCGCTACACAAACATCGAGAGGAGCACCCCGAGCACGCCCAGCGAGAACAGCCTGCAGAGCGGCAAGGCCAAGGGAAGATCCTCGTCCTCAGCTGGAGCTGCAGCTGCCCTCCCCGAAACTTCCGAGGACATTGAATCGGAGCGCCTGCCCATGATCACACGCTTCCCCAGCCGCGGCAAAAACATCGAGGTGCCCCCAACTCCGGCCCTGGACTCCCTGGAGACGGCTGCCGAGCGCAAGAAGATCAGCGTGAAACGCCCGAGCCTGGAGCTGGTGGACAGCAAGACCTTCAACACCGACGAGAAGCAGGGCAAGGGATCCCGCAACGGGGACAACGAGCTGAAGCCAGTGATTGCCGTGGAGCAGGAGGCAGCAGCAGCAGCAGCTGCAGCAGCGGCCGAGTCTGCCAGGAAGCAGAAGGCCGAGAAGGACTTAAAGGAGGCTGCCGAGGCCGACCAGGAGGAGGCCGAACAGACAACGCCCTCGATGGAGAAGGCTGCCCTCGATCTCTACGCCATCCTCACCAACGAGAACCTCAACAACGAGCAGACCACCAGTGCCAGTGCGGACACCGACGAGGTGACCACCTTCGTTCCGGACACCGCCAGCACCGACCAGGACGAGAATGCCACCACCATCATTGACGAGGTTTCCTCGACCACTAGCACCACCACCACCACGACCACCACCACAACCACCACAGAGGCACCCACCACCACCACCACGACCACCACGGCGGCTCCCTCGCTGTACGGCGGCGGCAGGAGAGGAGGCCTCAACGGCCTGGCTGGACGCAATCGGTTCAAGCTCCGCGAAGGAGGCGTCAACACCACTCCCAGCACCACCGAGGCCCCCGCCACCGAACCCACCAAAACCGGCAGAAGTAAGTGGAGTTTGATTGGGATTGGGAATCCGAGTCCAAGGGGGAACCTCATTTGAAATTTGTATTACAAAACTAAATGATTTAGTTATTTAATTGTAATATTTTTACTATTTTTCCTATTAACTTTCAGACCGCTACTCGCGCCCCTCGATTGGAGGCCGTTCTCGCCCTGGAGCCCGCACCACAGCCGCTCCGGAATCCGCTCCAGCTGCCCCTGCCAATGGAGAGGAGGAGGTGGTGGTCGCCAAAGAAGTGAAGCCCGTCAGCTCGGGCTTCGCACGTGGCAGACGTGAGTAGAAATTGGTTTAAGTTGGAGTTAAGTTAGGTTTCTCAATTTACAAATATCTCAGATTAAAATGTCCCAATTTATAAATATTATTCAAATCTCAGATAGGAATTTCCCAATATATAAATATATTGATTCCATTATGGGAAAACTCAAGACTAAATCATTTAGCATTTGAATTTGCCATAATAAAATCGAATTTGACGAGCTTGTTAAAACACATTTCATAGGCCATAATTATGTATTTAAATTTTGGAGTTCAACAGTTTAATTATTAGTTCCACTGCTGAACAATCAAATCCAATATCGATAGGCATAATATTGATCTCTACCCAGGAAAAGCAATCTTAATGATTAGTTAGTGGCCTTGCAATTATCCGGTCAAGGGCAAAGCGATTGAAATATATATATATAAACCCCAACTTTCGGAGGTTGAGAAATATATAAAATAAAATAATAAATATTAATTGTACCTGCAGCCCGCAACCGCTTCAACCTGCGAGGCTCAACCACCACGAGCACCACTGAGCGCTCCAGCGAGGATGCTTCCGGCTCCGAGGGCTCTGCATCCGCCTCCTCCGATGCCGCTCCCTCAACCACCGCCCGCAGCACCCTGCGAGGTCGTCCCGGTCTGGGATTGAGGGGACGCAGTCGCACCACCACCACCAAGGCCCCCTCCACCGAGGGAGCCGAAGAGGGCTCCAGCTCCAGCACCAACTCCGCTGAGGAGGGCAAATCCGCGGCAGCTCCTGCCTCTCCCGCCGAGTCAGTGCGACCATCCCGCTTCAACCTCCATCGCGCCGGAGGCAACCGTCTCTTGCCACGCGGCAAGCTGGGACGTGCTGGCGTTAGCACGGAAGCTCCCAAGGAGGAGGACTCCGCTGCCGACAGCAGCAGTCACCACAACGACGTGAAGGAGGAGGAGGGCAGCGAGGCGGGAGAGGAGGCAGCCGGTTCCGGAGCCACTCCCGCACCCGCCGGCCCCGTCTCCGGGCTGAACCGCCTCAAGGCCCGGCCCCGCCTCAATGCCCTGCACAAGACTGATGCGGCCAAGTCCAAGTTGACGGCCGCAGCCCCT
Organism: Drosophila setifemur; assembly: GCA_021224005.1. Lineage (NCBI taxonomy): Eukaryota > Metazoa > Arthropoda > Insecta > Diptera > Drosophilidae > Drosophila > Drosophila setifemur. Next base: position 11,067,062 of record JAJJHY010001290.1, read on the forward strand.
GCCCCAGCTCCGGCGCCCAGGAAGATTAACCCGCTGCTCGCCAAGAGGCGCCTGCATCTGGGCGGAGCCAGCTCCACCACGGGTAAGGGGACTAGGAGCTTCTAACCAAAATTCCGGTCAAAATTGTATTTCCTCCCTTCTCCCTTGCTTTTGCAGAAGCTCCCGCCGAGGACGAGCACTCATCCGCCGACGGATCCGCGGAGCAGCCCGCCAAAGAGGAGGCTGCTTCCGGCGCCGGAAGCAGCGGCGAATCCAACGGCGACGAAGCCGGAGCCAAGTCGGATTCGGACACCACCGAGGCGGCGGAAAGCACCACCAAGCAGCAGGCCCGCGGGCTGGGACTCCTGGGCCAGCGCCGTCGCCTGCCCTTGCGCAAACCCGGCACGATCCTGTAAGATCTGAGTGGTCCTTCGGACAGCAGCCGCGCCCCCCACGCTCCACGCCTCACCATCGCCATCCGCCGCCCACTGAATCCTGAATAGAATACTCGTCTCGTCTCGATTCGCAACTGCTGCTGCACACTCCTCAACCCTAACCCAACCTGGATGGCACAAAAGCAATCCTTATTTACGTCCTTAAGTCTCCCCCCTCGAAGCAGAACTCCTCCTCCCGGACTCGTTAGCTTTGTACACATTACTACAATAATTAAACTACTGATAATGCGGAGATACTCTATATACTATATATACTATATATGTGTAAGATCCCTCGAAAGTCACCAAAACGGAAACGGAAGCGGAAACGAAAGCGGAAACGGATCGGATCGGAGCGAGCCGAACGAGGAGATCCAAGCCAAGCCACTCGTAGACCACTAAGCACCTTGCCCCGACTATATATGTCCATGCTATATATCTATACACCTTCGAATCCCTATCCGAACCCGAACCCTCACCCTTTCTCGCATCTGCAGCGATGATGCGCACCCGTGTATAGCAGATACATTTATTATTATATTTTTTTTCTGAGATACAATTATGAACAAAACAAAAACGACTTTTAATTATGTATTGAATAAAAAGAAAAGAAACAAATTAAATCGAATCCAAGGTTTTCTCTTTCTCTACTCATTTGATAATTCGAATCGGGAATATAGCTATAGATTCTTTACCTTTGTGTACAGATATAAGTTTCACTTTGAATTACCTTATGAATTACATTATTTCATATTTCATTATTCGACTGAAGGAAAGGTGAAAATAAAAGTTCTCATAATTGAATTACCTAATCTATAATTTAATTAAATAAATTTAATGAAATTTAAAGAATATATCCAATCCACCTAAAAGTATGCTCCAAAGTATTTTAGATACTTTTATTAGATACTTTTTTTACATTCTTTGGTAAAAATTGAACTTCACCTTCATTTGGCCCACTGTTTATATATTATTCCAATTACCGAGCAGCAACTTCTGCTTTTATCTGCTGGCCAAACATTGACATGTTACGTAATTATGGAGTTGGAGTTCTCCAAACAGAAGCAAACGGGGTCAAGACCCGGCCAACATTGAACCGGATAATCGAGGTGCTTTTGCAATATACAATATATAGAGTTCTGTGGACAATCTGTTTATCTGTTCTGTCCTATTGTCGAGGTATAAAAGTGTGGAGAGCAACTCGTGCCGCTTTAGTGGGAGTGCAGCACAATGTGGAGTCAGTGGATTATTTTCATACCAGCCGTCATCCTGGCGATTGTCCTCTTAAATGGAGTTGAGAGTAGCACCCAAAATACTCCCTCACTTTTGGAGGAGGGAAACGAGCAGTTGACACTCCTCTTGGAGGCTATTAATGAACTGGAGAGACAGCGTGTGAAGGAGAGTATCGGAGAGACCAATGCAAATTCGGATACCATCAAACGGAGGCCCAATAGCAAGAGACTGAGGTGGACGCGGAGACGAACCCTCCCCGATCCCGAGGAACCAGAGCTGAGCGAGAACCGAGCCTTCGCTGCTTATTCATCGTCAACGTCGAATCAACCCAATCCCGACTATCTCGATTGGAAGGATTACCAGCCAACCCCGGCTCCCTGGTGGTTCAATTAGTTATTAATTATTAATATTGTATAGTTTTAAGTAGTACCTTTTTTTTTTGTCGAGTTTTAAGTCTAAATAAATAATTTATAAAATTTACCTACATTTTTATATCCATGCAAAAGGAAGTGATCACTTTTCCGAAAACACTTTATATTTTATAAATTAATTGAGTAATTTAGAAGAACCAATATATGTTAAGGTCGTTTCAAAGTATCATGCCTTTCCGATCTCAAAACTTTCAGTGGAATTATTTTTATCAAAATACAGCAATGCCAATTTTGATGAAATTTTTAAAATTAAAAAAAAAATTGAGGGCTGCAGATCGAGAACAAATAGTTTCGAGATGATTCAAAAATTTAAAAATCTGATTTGAATTAAAAAATTTACCTTTTTATTACTGTATTTGTTTTACTATTTCATAATAAAGCTTTGTAAAGTTAAAGTCGTAAAAGTCGTAAAGAATTGAATTATATATTATACATTGACAGTAATAATATTTAAGTTCCTAGACTTATACTATTAATTTAGAATAAACAAACCTACAAAAATGCGCCATACAGCTAAAATTAATATTTGATTAAAATTGTCTAAGTTGAAGTTTGCTATTTTTACTAAAGACCTTTCAAATCGACATATGTTAATAAATAATTGATAAACATCGGTAAAAACTATACAAAATACTGCAGACTGTAAATAAATTGAATTACAAATATTTGCAGCATTGTGCATTTTATTTTATTACCGAAATAAAATGGTAATTAAAGAGCAAGAAATTTAATTCCCCATACTTTACATTATTTATCTACGCTCTTGTAGAGATATCTACATATTTATGTGTTCTCGACATGTTATCTACACAACTTGTGATTCCTATTTTCAATCCACTTCATTAACTTTTGTTTTGGGTCCCAAGACAGCCACCTAGCTTTTGGCCATGGTTCGGAGATCTTAGTTAATGAATAGACCCTCGGAGGGGAGTTACGGATAGTTATGTAGAAATCTGATGCATTCTATAGAGTATTAACCATTGCGAACCGGTTCCGATCTGTGTGGAACTGTGGAAATGACCGACGATCCGATTCCGTGGGCCCGCCTTCTGTGTTGGCCCGTGCTTTATGGCTCAATTTGTTTGCTTTGATTCAAAGCGATCGGAAAGTGAATTGTTCGCATTGATTGATTGACGGATGCATTGGTAGGTAGGCCAGAAGGTGGTAGCAACAAGCGAGTATCGCTAACGGAATCGAAACCGTTTGCTCACCGGATTGGCCAACCTTGTGGGCAGAGGGCCAAAAAACGGGGTGTGGCGGGTCACTCGGACATTCGGTCGGTACGTTTTCTGCGTTTTGTTGCCAATTTTCAAATTTCATGGATCATTTTAATGCCTCTCCCTCCAGTGTGGCTTGTTTCGCAATACTTGATCTTCAATAAAAGTTGGAGTAGCTTCGAAATGTAATTACCTCTTAAGAAATTTTAATGAAATTCTAGAATTGTTGTTATACGAATATCTTAAGTTCATTTCTGCCATAAAAACTTATTAAATATATTTATAAATCATGAATTTCAGTAAAGAACCAACATCAGTTGTCGGTCATACAGAGGTATTCATCAGTTCGATCATTCCTGCTCACTATCCAAATGAATTGAATAATGCGAGTACATTCATTGCGGCTCTATTTATGATTTTAGCGCAAATCATTGCTAGCCTTGACACCGGGGCGTATGCGTAATCGTCGAGGAAAAAGATAATGGAAAGCCAAAAAGCCAAAACCCAAAAGCCAAAGCGGAACTGACGACTTACAGTCTCGAATATTTCGCTCGTACACTTATTTCCGACTACTGTGCTTTCAATTGGCCAACTTGCGAGTGCAGTTTTTGGCTGTCGTCAAATGGCGGGAAGCAGAGCGTGTCCATCGCAAGGTTAGTCGTTTAGGCAAGCTCGACTGTGGCCCAAAAGCTACCCATCCAGCTGGCCACTCCACTCCGCACCATCCCGCCTAGAACTCCGTTTAGCAGCAGTTGTTCAAACAAAGAATTGCTGGCTGGTTCGGCTTCAGTTGATAATTATAATTATAATAAAATGTTCTCGCGCTTTCCTATCGCTAAATTTTTAATTGGTCAAGACAAAGGCACAGTTTTTATGCATAATTAGAGTCTTCCAATTCGGATTTCGGCACATTCGGTTCTTCACATCGCCGACTAACATAATAATTACACTCGAAAAACAGCGGGGTATACAGCTGGAAAAAACAACATGGAAACATGGATCGTTCCACCACGATGAGCTACTACTCCCGCTGATTATAGTAATTGTACAACATAATAATCATGAGTCAAGAATTCTGTAATTAATCGTAACTAACGCGGAAATTAGTAATCAAAAGTTCGGGATATTTCTTAAGTCCCCTTTCGCGAGGCTGGACTGTACAAATTATCCCCCAGCTTCCTAGAAAATATTTTTTCAAATGGCCAAATGCGACCATTAGCCAGATGTACATATGACTGGGAGGAAGCCACATCCACATGCAGCCGTTTAGCTGGGGATTCAAATAGATTTAATTGATAACTAATTGCTGCCAAAACTCGACAGTGGACAACGTTGCAACTCTTTAGCCACTTAATTGGCACCAGCATCGTATCGACAGCAACACCGGCCCACAGTAGCAAAACCAACAACTTTCCTCCAGGAAATCGGTTTGTTTATGTGTATGTTTATGTCAAGGAGTGACTGTATCTATATATATATATCGCCATAGCGAAACCTGACCAACTCAATTCCGCGTGTCAAAATGAGGCTTAAAAAGCAAACTTAGCCCAATTTCCAGACAAACAGTTCTGGCCAAAAAAAAAAAAAAACCCAAAACACAGCTGGGTTCTAGTTTCCCAATTCGATTCGCATATAAAATGTGGCTCACTTTCGGTGGATTCAGCAGACTACTTTCTCTACTCCAGTATTCCCATTATGAAGATTCAGTGGCAAGTTATCCTGGGCCTGATGCTCTTCGCCCTCCTGGCATCCCTGACCAATGCCCAATCTCCGGAGGAGGATGCCACGGACGAGGCGGACGATTCCCTCATCGGAGACTCGGAGTCGGATGAATCCGCACCGCAGGCAGTTGTCCAATCTGACTACCTGAATGTGGGAGACTATGTGCGTCCCCCACCGCCATGGTGGTTTTAGGTTTTAGGAATTCACCCTTCTTGTTTTTTTTTTTTTGTATTATTATTAATATTGTTATTGATACCCAATAAATAACTGCAACTAAAATGTCCGCTCGAGATGTGGGTTACAAATGATGTGCAATCAGAAAAATAACATTTTTATAGCCCAGGATTATAAATATTTGATTAGTTTCTTTATTTATTCTCCCAGCCCGCTAAGTGATTCGTTGCAATCACTTTCCATTAGCCTCAATGATAAATGGTCCACCACAAAAATAATCACCTTAACATGTTGTGACCGTTCGCCGAAATTTTGTTGTGCATCTGATAAATTTGATATTGCGGAACTCTCCATCTGATCTTGTTAGTGTCATATTATTTGCAAGCCATGGCAAAGCTAATTTACCTGTCTTACCCAAAACCAGAGAGTCCGGCGCCCGATGCCCGGCTTTTTCCGCTTTTTCCCGCCAAGCCAATAAAACGTTTGCGATAATTAAACGATTATCGCCCCGATTACCACGTTGAGTGTCTTTAAGATATATAAGAAATGGAGCTTACGATGGCTTAAGATTAGACCCTGTCGCTCATAAATTTCGACCACTGAGCACTGGCACTGAGTTGTCCCCGCCAACGTAACAATTTTCACAATTTAACAACTACCGCAACGAGCAGTCAATTTATGCATGAGACAATGCACAAATGCACTGGAAAAAATCAGGTAGCACTAGTTTTTATTGGGCTTAAAAAAGAAACTTTAATTTAAATTCAAGAATCTCTCTTTTCAAATTATTTTCAAGTAATTTAAAAAACTATAAAAATCATTTTCAATGAGATTTTCATTGAATACAATTTAAATGAGGAATTATAAGTATATTACTGAATTTTAAATTTATTGTTTAATGGTTGTTTGTTAGTTTTGAGTAATTGAAATAATTTTGAGAAATCTCCCTCTTATTCCCAATTTATTTAATTATATGTTAAAGCCAATCTGTAAATTGCAATTTAATCTGTGATTTGAATATTTGTATTTATACATTGTAAGCTGATTTCCCATGAGCGTCGCGAATGCCAACGAAAACGCGAACGGGGACAGTTGTGATGGGTGCTTGGGAGTAGGAAATCCATCTGGCCTGTCCGATTTTAGTCACAACAAATAAATCCAATCCGGCTGGTTGCGGCGGGGAAAGGCGGCTGGCTCTCGACGGCTCTCGACGGTCAGGGCCATGGACATTGATCATTGATCTTGAAAACGAAGACAAAACCGAACGGAACGGAAAACGCTGTGGAAAAGTTTAGGGGCAGTTTGGGAGTTGGAGTTGGGCAACAGGTTTCCATTAGGCCCGGCCCGGCCCGGCCAAATCCAATCGAACTCTGAATGGTGATGGAATTTAAAAGGCTTTGTGTGCGTTCAGGCTGCCATAAGAGGAGGAGGAAGTCACCAAAATAGAAAAAAAGACAAAAAAAAAAGCAAGCAACCCGAAACCGATACCAAAAACACGGGCGGGCAATGTCATTAGAGTTTGTTTTTCTTTTCCGCCCAAAACCGAGTGGTGATCCTGGCCCGTGGTCCGTGGTCGGCGTTGTTGGCGGTTTCATACTGCTAATGTTGTCAGCAAGTTGCCGGTTGCATAAGTGGGATAAGTTGCCAGTGCTTGGCAATTATGCCAAAGAGTGCGGATCCGTTGCGATCGTCGGTGGCAACTTTAAGTCACTTTCAGGCAACTCGATATAATGTTGTTTTGTTTTTCGTGGCTGGAAAAACCCGTTTCAATTATTGGGAAAAAGCGTCCAAGGATCGGCAAATCGCGGCATTTAGTGTCGTACATTGTTGTACGCATAAATCATCGCTCTCTAATTGAAAGCAAAACAAACAGCGACAACCGCCGCATCCAAGTAAACAAGTCAATCCGATTGAAATTATAGTATATAGTAGTAGTAAAGTGTATGTAGGTTCAACGGCTGCCTGCCGATCGCATCATTAATTGCATCCAATGGCCCGGGCAGTTGCGTAACCGCCACCTCAGCAGCAGCGGCAGCAGCACCATCAGCTACTACTAGAAACATATCACCACCACCACACACAATTCATTTAATTAATAAAAGCGCACTATTTCAAGTTTTTATGGACCGGCCGGTATTTCGCAATTAAATTCAGCATTAGACGTCATTATGATCTGCGTGCTGCGTGCCGGGGATCTGGGTACTCGGATACTTGGACACTTGGGTGCTGGCTGCTTATGTTGCGCCAGTAAGATCTAGAGTCTAGATCTTCTTAGAATGCGGCCAAGGGATCAAGTTGGACCGCTTATGCTGCCGCACTAAAATACCATAATCATGTCGCATAAATCAAAATTTGCATATCGTAAATATATTCACTGAAATCTAATTAGAGTTTGATTTTCAGAATAAAATAGAAGAATAAAAATATATTATTCAGGAGTAATTTAAATCATAGAAAATGGCTTTAGCAAAAATATTATCTTCAGCTAAAGTATTAGAAAGATTAATATTCGTCCCTTATTCTTTGCTTTTATACATTTATCGCTATAAGTTTCTGATTTCTTTCGAGTGTAGAATTTTTGAATGCAGATTAATGCAAACCACTTCATCAGTGGGGGTCGTAAAACTCAAGAAACCAATAACACTACTACTACGACTACCGATCCCCTCCGCAATCCGCAAAATCTCCTACCCTTGCCCTGGTTCTTTCAATATGTGCGTGGCTTGTTTATTTTTGAGATACATTTTCTGTTGCTGACCAGGTGCTTAGGACCAAGAGTTATGCAAACGCCTTCGGTTGGACTTTTTAATTTTCGCATTCGACTGGCTTTTCTGCTTTTCAGGTTTCAGCTATTCAGTATTTCAGTTTTTCAGTTTGCGGCTATGGCCATTAGAGCATTACCACCATTAGGGGCGCCCTAAAAGCCAAAAGCTAGATGCCAAAAAGCCAAAAGAAGCCTCAGGACCACAACAAACGCAAATTCGCATATTGCAAATTAAGCCAACTCAACGCGTTTCCCAACCTGGCTTAAATGCTTCTCTTCTCCAATTCGGTTATTAGTTAGTGTAAACTGGAGATCGGGAAAGGGGCAGCTACTCCATTCAAGTGGTCAGTTCGTAATTAGCGGAAACCAAATGTTTGACCCTCGACGAATTGTGAATCATCGATACCGCCCTATCCAATCCGAATCCGAATCCAAAACCAAAGCAATTCAATTAAAAACCCAAGCCCAAGTAATTTGTTGTATTTTAGGCCTGTTGGGATTTACCCTATTTAAAGGGGCAACAAAATTAATTAAGTTATTACTATTATTATTATTTAACATTAGTTGTTCTAAAAGTTACTTTTATTCAAATAAATGAATAAACTACCTTTATAGTTTGCTTTTAATGTTATATAAAACTAATTTATTTTATATGTTACTTCATTTAGTCGTAGTTACTTTTTTTATACATTTTCAACTCCGCAAACTTTCTCTACTTCGCATTTAAAACCTATAAATCTAAATATTAATATCTTCGTAAACTTTAAACCAGGAACTGCAATGCCTCTGAGTTTATGCATACAGATTATCTTGAACGTTTATGGCTAAACTTATATAATAAAATTCAAAATTGAAGAGTTATTTTTATACTCTACTACAATCTAGAAAATTTGATTTCAAAATTTAAAAAAATATTCCAAAATAGTTATGTTTAAACTAACTAACAATACCCTTTCATGAGTGTGCGAAAATGGCAAACTAAATCAAAATCAAAGCTCTCGCAGCGAAAGGTGTTGCCTGGTGGCCGTTTCTGGTGGAGATTAAGGGGTTGCCTCGATACTGTGGTGTGGTGTCCATTAAATGGTACTCCAAATGCCGCTTAAGACGAGTGAAAATCAATCATGGAAGACAAAAGCCACGCACAATCCCCGCCGTACGCAAAACGAAGCGAAACGAACCGAACCACCATACCATTAAGCTTGGGTACCACCCGACCCGAACCACCCGAACCACCGGCCGCTCGACCCACTCGAACCACCCGAATTAGCCGAAGAAATCAAAAACGAACCCCAACTGATGTGAGACATGTTCCGAGTGCCAGTGCCAAGAGGCGGGCACGCGTTGGCGCCTTCGGATTATTTGTTTGTTGCCTTCGTGGGGCAAAAAAACCTCATATAAAACGTGGCCGACATATTATGGCCAACAGTCGTTAGCGCGCCACGGTCCACAGAAGAGGATTAAAGACTAAACTTAAGAGCCTAGGAAGTAATCGAACGAGAACTTTGAGGCACACACACAAAAGGAGCTCCCGAGTTTATCACATTTTTTTGAGTGTCGAGTTGTGTGCTTTAGCCCGATCTGTGTGCCATGTCCCAGGACAACGGGGTCATCCTTGTGCTCTTGCTGGGCCTTGCCCTGGCCTCACCCGCCTGGGCTGCCTATAAGCTGCAGGAGCGCTACAGCTGGAACCAGCTGGACTTCGCCTTCCCGAATGCCCGGCTCAAGGAGCAGGCCCTGGCCAGCGGCGACTACATCCCCCAGAATGGTCTCCCAGTTGGCGTCGAGCACTTTGGCAATCGGCTCTTTGTCACCGTTCCCAGATGGCGAGATGGTGAGTTGGCAGGATCAGGGATCTTGGTTCCTTGGTTCCTCGGTTTCCCCCTAGAGCTCTTCTCCCCTTGGAGATCTTCTCCCCTTAGAGCTCTCTTCTCCTCCTGTGGTGCATGCAGATTAACAATCCTCCTTTTGGGCATCATTAGCACTTACAAATTAGGAATTCGCACGGTTTTTGTGCATTCCACTTATAGAATTGCCCGAATGCCTAATTTGAGCTAACGCTTGCAAATAAAGTGAGAATAATGCCCGAATAGGGATATACGATCTAGATCTTTCGTTATGTAAACTAGTTGTTGTTCGATTAGTTTTTGATTTAAATTTATTGCGCAATTTAGTTAAGGAAGTTGAAACATTTTTAATTGATAGGCCCTTTGATTGACTAAAAGAAATGCATTTCATGTTGCATTTAATTTGAAAAATATTTAAATGGAGTTTATAATATCATCAAAATAAGATAGTATTCAAAATTTGGGATATTCTTCCTCTAGATACTACAATTTCCGATATACAATTTTACAATACAATTACTTCTCAGATTTTATTTGTTGTGAATTAAATTCAAAAATGTGATACAATTGACCGAAGAACTCCACTGAAAAGTTCCAGAAAAGTGACAAATAATTTTTGGGTAGGACGGTGGCGAGTGGCTTTTGTGAGGTGGTGACCTCTCGTAAATCCGGCTGATACTTGCGGGGCATTCATGTGTTGCATTTACATTTTTTAAACAATTAACTGTTGTAAAGTGGAATCGGAGCCAATAGCACGGCATTGGCATTATATGACCATCCGATCCGATCCGATCCAACCGACGCCGCGTTTTATGTTTACTTTTGTATCTGTATCTGTATCTGGCAATTGTGAAGGCTTCTTCAGGGTCTCCGGACAAGCCGTTACACAAATGGAAAGCCAATCATAAACAATAAGTTATTATGGCATTATGCCATTAACCCATGATTAGCTTTCAGTTCAATCAAAGTGAGAGTTACACAAAGCCATTTTTTTCGTTGTTGTTGTCTAACAAATATATTCCATGTCATTGTTTTGTGCGACAAACATGTGCGGCTAAAAATATATATATTTCACACCAAAAATTAGCAAAGATGTTGCTAAGCTAGTTGCCAAATTTTAATCCGTCTTTTTTGGGAGTTGCCAAAAAGATTGCAGCCCAATTATACAATTCTGGTCCAGCCTTCAGCTCTTTCCTCCTCGAGAATGGAGGTATTCAAAACTAAAAAAAAAAACAGGGTCTAAATACCAGAAGGTCATATTGGCAAAAAACAAATTGAACCAAAACCAGACAAAAGTACGTGAAAGCTGTGGCAGAGTGGAATGCTTCATTTATTTGCCTACTCGGATTTTTTTGAGGCACGCTTCAATGGCCATCAAAGCAAATCAATTAGTCAGAGCAAATCGACGGTGGCAGCGAAACACCTGCAGTTGACAGTTGTGAGCTATGAGTTATGAGTTATGAGTTTCCGATTAACAATCCATTAGATTGCGCCAAGACTAAGATAATCCACTGGCGAAGGGCAAATCAAAGATATCCGAGAAATTCGGCTTAGAAAAAAGCAATCCCCATCCCCATCCCATTCCCACATTATTATTGCAACATTTCTGCTGTTGCAGTTAAACCGTTTACGGTTCTCACATAACTAATGAGCGCAATGAGACAGGATTACAAATTGAAATCGAGTCTTGAAGTCGAATTGGGAATGCCAATAAGGCGGCTAGAATTGCCAACATTAATTGGCCGGATAACTCGACTGCTCAGCGGCCGGAATTTCGAATTTCGAGACAAGCTTGCAATACAAACAAATCCATTAAGCCCCTCAGCCGGTGATCCATTGAACCACTGAACCACTGGAGCACTGATGCAGCACTGCACCACTGCAGCACCATTGCTCACGGATCACTGATCACCGGTGGTCAGTTACTTGTGAGCTTTGAGCCACAAGCGTGCCAAATGCATAAACCAACCACTCGATGTGTGGGCCACTATTAAGGCGAGTCAGTCTGGCAGTCTGGCAGTATCTCAATCACAAATGAGATCTGCAGAAAAAATATATAAAAAACTGCCAGACTTGGGGGGGCGGATACTTGGAATCTGATTTACAGATCAACTCCCCGAGATATTGGGTGCGGAATCGTCTGATTAAGGAATGACTGCTGACAGTTTCGGTGCCCCGAATAGGAATGACCGGCCTACTCATATGATAGAGTGTGAAAAATGCTGTTAGTTACTACTATATATATAGTAAGATATAGCTCCCCGAAAAGCGTAAAGGAACATGTGAACTAATTACTAAACTGTCGTTTAAAACATTCTTGAAATTTATTCAAGACAAGCCCGTATTTCATAGATCGTTTTAGCGAAACCGATTTACTGAATGCCGGTTGTCAGTTTAGCCATTGAAATATAAACGTTTTCTATGCATTAACCAACTGATGTATGGGCCAGCATTCCGCAGAGTCGCACAAATGAGATGGCTAACTTAATTCTGATTTACAGATCCAATTCACATACTTATTATTGTATATTATTAGAAAAGATACAAACACAATTGCATATATCTCTCTATGCCCCCCAATTAAAAGTTTTCCAAATATATCGTTTGTACGACATACAAATTACCCAATTCCCGCCAATTTTCCCCAATTTTGTTTACATTTTTCAATACCCCAATTTGTTGTTTTGGCCAACACCCAACACCGATTTGTACAATTAAACACGAAGTGGAACTGGAAGGCGTTGATTGGGTGGAAAAACTGCTGTCATCGTTAGCGCTTAATCGCTGATGAATGATGAGGTATGAATTCGGGGTGGGGGGCGGTGCTCGATCAGGGGGGCGTGCCCATATTGATTGCCCGGTACGGGAAAACCAGAAAAATCCCCCGGTGAAAATTGGCCAAGAGATGATAGTTAGCTAAACAGACAGAAGAGCAACTGGAGCGGAAATCGCTGTACGACGACGATGACGACGACGATATTGATGGTGATGTCAGAGCTTTGAGCTTGGTTTTCTTGCGTTGTTGCCTCAGCCGGATAATGACAAAGGAAATTGCACGCAACTTGCTGTTGCAAGTGCCACAGATGAGCCAATCGTGCCACAAGTTTGGCTAACTGAATTCGTGACTAACTGGAGCTGCCAGAAGAGGCGATTTTCCAATTCAATTTGCATGCAATTTAATTTGACTCTTACTTCCGGGTAATTTGTTAAATAAATTAAGTTTTTTTTTAGTCCATATTTAGTGAGTAGTAAATATGGCAACTAAAAATAAATATTTATTATGCTAAGTGTAATGTTAATACTTAAATTTTAATGCTTTCATCTGCGCATTTGAACTCCATTAAAATTGAGTTTTATTACTATTTTCAGGCATTCCCGCCACGCTGACCTACATCAACATGGATCATAGTGTGACCGGCTCCCCGGAGCTGATCCCGTATCCGGATTGGAAGGCAAATACGGCCGGAGATTGTGCGAACAGTATTACGACGGCGTACCGCATCAAGGTGGACGAGTGCGGTCGTCTCTGGGTGCTGGACACGGGCACCGTGGGCATCGGCAACACCACCACTAATCCTTGTCCGTATTCAGTGAATGTCTTCGACCTGACCACGGACACCCGCATCCGAAGGTACGAACTGCCGGCCACGGACACCAATCCGAACACCTTCATCGCCAACATCGCCGTCGATGTGGGCAAGACCTGCGACGATGCCTATGCCTACTTTGCGGATGAGCTGGGCTATGGTCTGATTACGTACTCCTGGGAGCTGAACAAGTCGTGGCGGTTCTCGGCCCACTCCTACTTCTTCCCGGATCCTTTGAGGGGGGACTTCAATGTGGCCGGCATCAACTTCCAGTGGGGTGAGGAGGGCATCTTCGGCATGTCCCTGTCGCCCATTCGCTCCGACGGCTTCCGCACCCTGTACTTCAGTCCTTTGGCCAGCCATCGCCAGTTTGCCGTCTCCACTAGGATTCTGAGGGATGAGACCCGCACCGAGGACAGCTACCACGACTTCGTGGCCCTGGATGAACGTGGACCCAATGCCCATACCACATCCCGAGTGATGAGTGACGACGGCGTGGAGTTGTTCAACCTGATCGACCAGAATGCCGTCGGCTGCTGGCACTCTTCGATGCCCTACTCCCCCCAGTTCCATGGCATCGTGGACCGCGATGATGTGGGCCTGGTCTTCCCCGCCGACGTCAAGATCGATGAGAACAAGAACGTCTGGGTGCTGTCCGACCGGATGCCCGTGTTCCTGCTCTCCGACCTGGACTACTCGGACACGAACTTCCGCATCTACACGGCTCCGCTGGCCACGCTCATCGAGAACACCGTTTGCGATCTGAGGAACAATGCCTACGGACCACCGAACGCTGTTTCCATACCGAAGCAGCCTCTCATGCCCATCGGACCGCCCCTGTACACCAAGCAGTATCGTCCTGCCCTGCTGCCGCAGAAGCCCATCACCACCTGGGGACCTTCGCCCCCGGCTCTTCCCGCCCCTGCTGCCCCTCCTCGCAGCTACCTGCCCGCCAATCCCGGACCCGTACTCTCCACCGTGAGTGTGTCCTCCAATGCGGTGGGCCCGGCGGGTGTGGAGGTCCCCAAGGCGTACATCTTCAACCAGCACAACGGGCTGAACTACGAGACCAGTGGGCCGCACCTCTTCCCAACCCATCAGCCGGCTCCATCCGGCGGCCATGACGGCCTCAAGACCTACGTGAATGGACGCCAGTCCGGTTGGTGGCACCACCAGCACCAGGGCTAAGCCTTTTTGGGAGACCCGGCTCCTCGCTTGCTGTAGGATATATTTAAAACCAACCATGAACCACACACACAAAATAAAGCACTCCTGGTGGCGACAGCGCTTATTTGATAAACTCGTTCGATGTGGCTGCCGCAGACAACAAATAATTTCATTTAGTTTTTTGTAATTTAAGCGAATAAATAAAATTCTTTTTTTTTCGTAATCCTAAGTGCAACTTTTTTTTTATCCCATCCAAAACATAAAAGTAAATGCTCCCATAAAGTGGTCAGGATGGTTTTATTGTGTTTATTTTGTATGGTGCATACTTTTAGACACTTTATTGGGTTTAAAACCAGAATATATACACATTTCAGTAGTATGTACATATATAATTTAGAGCATAGTTTTCAGAACTGTTTAGCAAAGATACAATTTTAATTTTACAAACATCATTCCATAAACCTTTCCTCTGGCCAACTGCCGGTAGATGGGGCCACCTTCCTGTCATCACATATATTTCTGTAGCTTACTTTCAAGGGAGTTGCCTACTTTGGGACTGCTCCCAATATTTAATATTCCCAGAAGGCCCGGCCAAAAACTTCAAACTCGTTTTCCTGCGCATGCAAATCTCCGCTTTCAACGCCCCCTTTGAGCCGAAAAAAATTTCACACATAATTACAAGTGTGGCCACATCGCAGATCAGGGCTTAAAACCAACACCGATTACTCACAACTCTGAGTCCGAGTCGGAGTCGGAGTCCAAGCCCCCACCAGGCGATGATTTATGCCTCGATCGGGGGCGTGGCACGTCCATCGGTGGGCTGAGGGCGAAACTTTCGAAAAACAAACAGAGCACCCTTCGGTCCACCGATGCCAACAGCAGCAGCAGCCACATTTATTTACTTTGTGATTATGGACGCGGACGAGGACGATCCCTCCTGTGCGAAACACTTAACGCCAAAAGTGAGCAAAACAACACTTGCTCTATTAACACGCCAGACAGTCGGAGTCGGGAGTCGGGATCGGAATCGTGGAGAGCTCCGCTCAGCTCCTCCGACTGACCGCCTGAAATTTATTGAGAAGCATTAAGGCGGCTTAACGAGAAACGAGAAACGAGCTGCGTACGTACGTGTGGCTAATTTGCGGTTGAGGACGCATGATTTACATAGCCCAAAATACAACATACTAAATATATGGGATACAAATATGGAATGGAAAGGGCCAGGCCAACCGCAACCATGCAAATTATAGACCGAAAACCAAATATTGAGATAGCTCCTCTTTCGGGTCCTGGTTCGGAGGCTATCATTAGTCAGTTTTGTTGTTATTCAAATGCCATAAATTCATCCGCAGCGCCAACAAGTTGATAATTTCCACTTAGACGCCCCTAATTTCACGCTGCCATTTGTGGCTTCCGTTTCGCATGAGTTTCGGGCTTAGGATTTGCATTTGCATTTGGCGGAGTGATGAATTAAGTTTGCCTCGTCGCGGTTAGCAACCGAAGGGATACTCCATCCCTATCTCCATCCCCAGTTGATTACAAATTATGCCCTCAAAAGGGCTCCAGTTTGCAGCTTCATCAGCGGAGGATGGAATTTAATTGAGGGCGCCAAATCAACTGTGGTGGGACAAAAAAGGGCAAAGGACAGGGGCATCTCCCGGTGGGGCATTCCTAGTTGAGGCACAGCGGTGGGTCAGCCACTCTAAAAAAGAAGAGGCTACAAAGTCATCTCCGGCTGATTAAGTTCGTCACCCAAGTCTTTCGTTTTGCCAAAACAAAAAATCAAAATTCGAAATTTCCCTGATATAAATATTCTAGGGAGTGCATTCAACAGTCAACATTGCATTCGAATCCAAATCCCTTGGTGAGTTCAATTGAAAGCATAGTAAATCAAAAGTTATATGCTTATTTATCCAGGATCTTAATTGCTCCACTTCCACTTGCTCCAGCAGAAGGTTACATGAAGGCGTGAAATGCAACCTCAGCTGGAGGCATGCAACATAAATGGTGATTTAGCACTTGCTAAAAAAATTAAAATCGGGAAAGGACAATTAAAACTGGACTGCAACTAAATTATAGGAAGGACACACGGGGAACAATGAATAAAAAAATATTACTATTAAAAAATTACAAAAATTGCTCTAAGGTTTTTCGCTAAACATAAAAATAAAGCGATTACAAGATATACAATTTAATTGTTTTAACCTTTAATATCAAAACAGTAAAAAACAATGTAAATTAAGTAAAAGTTTTATTTCCATTTCAGACACTTCTTAAATTTGTTTTATTAACACTCAATCAGAATTATATTTTTTTGAATAACGTGTTCATTTCAATTTACTATTTAATTCCGAATTTCTATAGACACCAAACCCAATATTTGCAGTATCCAGTATATAGTACATAATATATACTAATTGAACATAATAGGCGCAGGGCGATATTGATTGGGAGCAGGGAAAGTTAGCAGGTTAATCGCTCAATTCGCGAATGTTGGCCCCTTGGAATGCGATGATGATGATGATGGATCTGCTCCGTTCCGATGGCAGCCTCAATTGAAATTTCATTTTAATGGGCGCCCAGTTTATGACATCTGAGAGAGGGAACCGACCTTTGCGAAACTACTTTTCCGGCTCTTGGTTGGTGGCAAGCTCGTAAAAATAATATAAAATAAAAAACCAAGCCAAAGAACCTCTGAGAGATAGCGATAGCGAGCGTGTAGCGTGTAGCCGCACAAAAAGATACAATTGTATCTGCAACAGGCAGGGCAGGTAGAGGAGACGACTTGTGCAGCTGGAGGAACTAATGCATTTGCGCAGAGCACAGTCCAATCTAATCGTTGCCAAATGTCAAACGAGTCTCATTCATGGCCGAGAGTCCGGATAAAGCGATGGATGATACCCCTTCCTGCCCCTTCCCTTCCCGAGATACTTTTCCCCGGGACACTTCATTCATCGAGGACTGCGTGTGTGTGCGCGATAAGTCCGGTTGTGCGGAGATTAGTTTGGGTTTGAGGTTCGTTTTGGATCGGATCGGTCCAGTTGGGCTCGGATCGGTTCATTTCCGATATGACAAAAAACACGCGTGAAGAGAGCGTCAAACGTTTTTCGGGCTCTTATCGGCTGGACTTCTCATATCCGACTATCCGGCTATGGTTTAATTAAAAGGTTATTCTTGTATGTCGCCGGTTGCGCAGGATAGCGGCAGGATATTGAGTTGTCTTTACTTTGTATTTGTGTACTTTGCTTTATCTTAAAGACTTTCTAGTTCGATTTCCAGCCCCGACCGACCTTGTCCCTCCAAACGAGAACTGAAAGTACCAACCGCAAGAAGGATTTCGGATCTCGGATTCGGAGCCCAAAACTACACGACCACAGGTATGCGAATCGTTCGTTCACCAGGTGCCAGGTGAGAATTGACAAATCATCATTTCGTCAATTCAATCAATAACACCTCGCTCCTGCCGCTCCACAATGCAAAATAAAACGAATCGCAACGAAATGCAATGAAATGAGCGCCAAGGCCGTCGCTCGCAAGCAAAAACCGCTTTCAATTAAACTGGGGCACACTTTTGCCTGCGGTCGCCGCAACCTCATCATCATCATCATCATAATCGAGGTGCAGTCCCCTGCGGCCGTTTCCGAAGCAACCGATTCCACAGCCAAACCGATGCCTCGGGAGTGAAAATGAAATTTTTGCCCAAGGCGTTGTCCAGTCGCAGTCCCAGACCCATTTCCAGTCCCCAGCTCATCCTCCCCGAAGTTCAGAAGCAAAAACACGAGCAAAAAAAAAGAAAGGCTAGTCTTAGTTGGAGAATCTTTGCAATACTCTTTTCTTTCCAGATTCTTTAAATTAAACATTAAAAAAAAAAACAAATTTAAAGTACATTGATTTCACGTATTTTTCCTTCTTAATATATATAATAAATATTTTTTATATTTTTCCAAGCAGTTCAAATACTTTTATGTAAATATAATATTTAAATAATTCCCCTTCATATCTGACATTTTTGTTAGCTTAATTGGAATTAAATTCACAAACATTTCACATATACCCCCCCGAGAAAGGGTATAAAAAAAGAAAATGAAACTAAATGAAATCAAAAGGAGGGAAAAACTGGTAGTTAGCTACTTTTACTACCCGATCGCTGACAGTAAGTTGGACGAGGAACGAGGGACAAGGGACGAGGGACATGGAGATGGAGCTGTGATCAGTGTTGGCAGCGTATTGAAATTGAAACTGTTGATGGAAAGTTAAGGCCACGGGCAGCATAATGATGACGAGCCCCGATCACTCCGATGGCTCTAGATTATGGGGCGGCCCCGTCTATTCAATCGATCACATATGAGACACAAGGCCCAGGCGCAGGCCCAGGAGGAGGTGGAGCCATTAAACAGGACAGGAAACATGAGAACGTGTGAATGAGATCCACCGGCAATGAGTCTATCCATCAGAGCAGCATCTCGTTCTCAGGAGGAATTTCGATGGGAAATTCTGCTGTGGCGAATCTGAATCTAGATGTGCATGATGCATATATGAAGTGCATTACATTTAAGATGGTGCTTCCAGATTGGGATTAGATCATTGGCCTGGGATTGGGGAGTTTAGCTGATGGCATAAGTGATGACTTTATCAGGCCAGAGGAATCTTTAAGTGCCAGAAAATTACGAAGCTATAAATACAAAGTTGTTATGGCGAAATGGTAAATTTAAGCTATAATTGGGAATTAGGGAATTTTTTATTTGAATTTAAGTTTAAATTCAAGCAAGCTAGTTGGAGTATTTTTTGTTTTTAAAACCATAATTAAACTGTGGCCAATTTAAATGAAATCAATCAAAAAGTTGTTAGCAGGGGGACCTGCACCAAATTGACATTTAATATTCAATTTGGGTTCCCAGGGCTGCCTGGAATGCGACTCCTCAACTACGTTGGATCATTATAATCATCATATAGCCATGGTACCATGGTCTAATAAACCCGACACTCCCGGCTACTGTGCAATCAGAAAGGGGACGACGACTTGGACTGGGACTGGGTTTTGGGGCTGCGTGACCCTGTAAGACTTGTAATGGATTTTCTCAGTTACGCGAGGATTGCGTGCGCCTCCCAAAAAAAAACAACAACAACAACAACAACAAAAGAGAACCCAACCAGGCGACCAGCCAAAATCCAAGGGGGAGATGTATGCTCCGATACTGAGGGACCTTGCCTTCGTTGCGTGCCCCATTGCAACGAGGCAGTGCAACACACTCGTCCCTTTTGGCCAACAATTTGTTAACAATTAGCGCCCGTTTGCCTGGATCTCTATGCCAAAAAGTTTCGGAGCCACTTGCCTTTTAAGGTGCCTGCGCGGCATTAAGAGCTCCACATTCCATCGTCGTCGAGGTGAAACTTCGCCGGTGGTCCGTCCATATATAAACTTGTGCTGCAGTGCATGGAGCATATACTCGTACGTATGATGGACGTACTTGGGCATATCCATATCAATCATGCCGTCGTTGCCGTATGCTAATGATGGCAATTAATCAATGGGAATCGGTTAGGACCTGCAGCACACGAGGCACACGCAATCGGCCCATTCAGCCTCCACTCAAACAACAACTGAAGCACTCGGTGCAGCCAAACAAATATTGACCAAAAAAAAAAAAACAGGCAACAGCAAAAAAATAACTTAACAAGATCTGCGCACTCTAATGATGTGCTGAAATGGCCCGGCTCTGGGAAATTAACCACCGGACAAATGGAAAAACATTTGTAATTACCCCGGAGTCAGGTGACCCACATTTAATGGCCAGTCTGACAAGGCGGGTCCGGGAAGGTAAGGTGCAAATGTATCTCGATTTAAAAATGGAATGCTCGTACTTACTGGGTTACAGGTTGCCACAGTTCGTTGCTCTGCAAAAGAAAACAATCAACTTTAATTAGAAATTAAGAATATATAATATAATAATATATAATATAATAAATAATTGTGCCAACGAGTGTTGCTCTACAACCTGCATTTAATTCCCTTTAATTAAATTCCAAAAAAATGTTGCAATAAGATTAGCACTCTAATGATCTGCTGAATGATGGACAGAGTTCCCTGGAATTATTGAATAACCTGACGGAATGGAGAGGCATTTGTAATTGCCTCCGAGTGAAGTGACCCACATTAAATTGGCAGACATGGGTTAACGCCCTACCGACCACTCCTCCCATATCCTCACTAATCCTCACTTCACAGCGTGTGCCTCGGCTAACGAGGCCTACGAGTGACCCCTGACCCCTGACCCCTCAACCTAATTGTCTACTCCCCCTGCGGCTGCAAAAAATTGGAAACTAGACTACATTGCTCCTTACAATGTTTCGCTTCCACGTGGCTGGCTCCGCCATTTTCATCTGCGGCTGCTGCTGCTGCTGCTGCGGATTGGAAACCAGTTCGTCGCATGCAAATAATATAAGTTACTGTGTCAGCGGCCATGCAACAGGTGAACAGGTGAAATTGTCGCCCCAAGACTCCCCTGCCCCATCCCCATCCCCTTCCCCTTCCCTGGATTTTCAGAAGCCCCCGTCTCTCGTCGGCCCAAGTCAATGTCAAGTGCTGCCTGACTTACTACAAAAGATAATTGCACTGCACGCGCACGCCAAAAAGCGAGGCTCCGACTCCAGGCATCGGACTGCATCCCAGTATCCAGTATTTTATATTTCGTACTGTTCTGTCCCATCGTCGGACGGAAAAGCCACACCTCGAGACCTCAGACATCAGGCCAGGGCTCGGGCTCGGGCTCGGGCCACGAGGCGCGTGTGTGCAATATCAGGTTTCCATGTCAACTGCCACACTGGTCCCGAAGCATTGCGAAAATGAGCCAAAAGGCTTTTAAGATATATGTATGACTACTTTAACAGTGAATATTTGTTTTAGATTTATAAACAAATAAAAAATAAATAGTATTTTCTCAATAAATGAAAGTAAACAAGAGAGAACATTACAGCACTTGACGAGTTTCCCGACTGTTAAATAATCTGTACCAATTTTCTTGTAAGCTAAATATATCAAGAACGAAAAGAAAGAAAAACCAGACTCGAACCCGGGATCTCCGTGTTATGAGCCAGATATCGTCACTATTGCACCACCATATACACTTTGAACCATGTATTTAATACAGTAGTAATGAGAGAGAACAAAAATTATTGATTATAATCAAACACCAATTACCTATATGTTTTAGATGCATGCAATTAAATATTCATTATCGGTATTAATATATACCTACTTTCATATAAAATAATACAATTTTGTATTTTAAAACATTACAAATTGTTGTTTAAACATGGTTTCTCAGTATCAGTACAAATTTAGCACCCAATTATGTACATGTTAACATTAAAGAATGATTATTTCCCGATATATCAAAAACTAACTTATTTTGAGAATTATGAAATTAAATACAAATTTTGCAGTATTACCATAAATAATTCAAAAAACCAAAAATGTTTGATGAACTGTATTTCATAATACATTGCTAACTTAAAATTGAAGTACACATTAAATATAGTACTTCATATATGGGGATTATTTTCCAAAAAAATCTCGGAGAAATCTCTTGGAATATTCATGATTATGAATTAACAGTCCCACTGTGCAGGGCCAACTGCCACCGTGGTTGTCATTAGTCGGCTGCACTTGCTGTTGTAATTGTGACAGGAGCAACGAGCATGGATCGCTAAAGGGTCGATCGCCCGATCGCTGCCTCCGTTGCAGTTGCAGTTGCATTTGCACTTGCAGTTGAAGGTGCACTTGGTCACCGGGAGCAAGGGGGCGGTTCAAGGGGGGATGGGGACGGAAGACGAACGACAGACTCCAGTCGCCCGTCGACTGTCGGGTTTTCTGTGTGGATTGGATCGCGTCGTGATCGTGAGTGCCAGAAGCTGATTTCAGCGCGCTACCGATAAGCAACCTCTGCCGCATCCAGTTGCCTCTTTTCGCTTTGACAGACGCGTTGATTGGTTTTGCTGGGCGGTAAAACTGCAGGGGCAGGAGGGGACTCCCGGGGGGGACTCCAAGGGAGGCGGACTTGATTCCGAGACATGTAAATTGCCGAGAGCTTTGCCGGAAAATACAAAAAAAAACTTGTAAAATTTTTGGGCAATTTTTTTGCGGCTGCCACAGCTTGTTTTCTTTTTTTATACCCTTGCAGAGGGTATTATAATTTTGACCAGAAGTTTGCAACGCAGTGAAGGAGACATTTCCGACCCTATAAAGTATATATATTATTGATCAGCATCACCAGCCGAGTCGATCTAGCCATGTCCGTCTGTCCGTCTGTCCGTCTGTCTGTCCGTCTGTCGGTTGCTATGTAAACTAGTCCCTCAGTTTTAAAGCTATCGAGCTGAAACTTTGCACTGACCCTTCAATCTGTTGCAGTTAGTATATAAGTCGGAACGGGCGGAATCGGAACACTACATCACATAGCTGCCATAGGAACGATTGGGACAAAGTGTCATAAATTCGCCATTTTAAAAGATATATTGTTTATTTCTTGGTAAACTCTATTTAATAGCAATTTTAACATATCCTGAAAGTTTCATCAAAATCGGACTACTATATCCTATAGCTGCCATAGGAACGATAGGAAAAAATGGGTCATTGAGCACAACTCTGATGTTTTTTAAGACAATTAATTCATTCTTGAGAAAAACAGTTTGCATTAAAGCCTTTTTAGAAATTTAAAACAAAAGATCGGATCACTATATCCTATAGCTGCCATACAATCGATCGAACAGTTGAAAGGCAACTGGTCTGCAAGGGTATTCTAAGCTTCGGGTACCGAAGCTAGCCTTCCTTTCTTGTTTTTTTTTGTTGTTGATTGTATTTTGTTGATAGTCATGCTGGGCCACGCCCCCTGCCTCCCGTATTTGACAACTTTTTGCATAATTGCAATTGCCAGCAGATGAAAGAAGCAGAAGAAGGATCACTGAGAGAAATTTTAATGAAGTTTAAAATATTTTATTATTTTATTTTGAAAATTTTAAATGGTTTTAAAGCTAAGGATTGAGCCATATTTAGCTTTATTACTTTATATATAAATTTGTTCATCAATATTCCCCGAATATAGTTTTTCTCTGGAAATTAAAAATTAAAATTGATTTCACATATAATTTTTGTTTTCTCTGTGCATCCTCGGAAAGCAGCTTCAGCTTGGATGAATGACGACGAGGACGACGACGACGACGATGATGGTCGAGGCCAAAGCCTCTGTTGGACCATTCATAAATTTCGTACCAACTCATAAATACAGCGGCAAAGGCTATCGAGGTGTTGGCCTTACAATCTCACGCCGATCCAATACTCGTCGTCCACCCCCACCCCCTCCCATTGGAGGACAAGACTCCTCCTCTGGCCCCATCCTGCTGCTGCCGCCTGATTTAATGCAATGCCAAAACAAATTGTTATGTTGGAGCAGCCTGCTGCCCGCAATTAATCAAAGTTCTCGCATTACAATTAATCAAAAATCGGCTTGCTCTCTGCCTTTTCAGAGGCTTCTGCTGATATTGCTTCTGGCCATAAATATATCGCCTTGGCCAATGGCAATGACAATGCATTATTGGCCAAATAGAATTGGCGGCGTCAAAACGCTCACCTTAGATGTGTCGCACCGATCGGTGACATTCGCCGGCCCTCCCATAAATCAGATATATATCTCACGGCCCAAGAGTGGGAGTCGAGAGTCGGGAATTGGCCAGGTTCAGGAATCAGGAATCGGGAATCGGAAGATTCGGAATCGAATTCAGGTGCGGCTTTTGGCCTTTCATCAGAACGGCGAACGGCGATCAGGCGGCAATTTGATGGCCATGAACAGTTGACAGTTGGCTTTTGATTCGATCAGAACTACAGAAATAATAATTTCCAATGATCTCTAGCTCAAGACAGAAGAGATCAAAGATCTGGGGTATCTTGGAGTTAAAGTTAGGTAATCCTTCTACTATTTTATTAAACATTATACATATGTAGTGCTAAGGGGATCTTCAATTAATAAGTAACCCAGATTCGCTCATTAAAAGATCGAATTAAATCGCCATCGCTCTTTAATCATAAACCCCGAAAAAACCGAAAATCGGAAAAATCGAAAACTAAAGACCGTGATTCAGCGGTTTCTCTCCGCGGAAAGTGACACAAGTTGCAAGTCGCCGAAATGCAAAGTGCACCGCCATCGGGTAATGACAATAAACGAAATATATGTGACCTTGGACCGGGGCGCGTCAGAAATTGGAGTGAAAACGGTTTAAATCGAGGCTCCACTGTGGCAAAAAGGGTGCCGCTTTAAAGAAGTGTGGAAGAAATGATGCGACGTCAAGTTATTGACAGGCCGAGTCGATATTAATGACGACTTCATCTTCGATCGTTCGTCCGTTCGCTGGATCCGCCATATAGCCCTTTTTCGTTTTGCTGTCGCCGTGTCTTACTAGCAATTATTGAACTAGTTAGTCGGGGCCAAGTCGGAGGAGAGGAGAGACAAGGAGAGGAGAGGAGCGAAGCGGAGCAGGCGATCGGATCGGATCGGCTTTCGATCTCTCGATCGAACTGCTTCGCCGCAGTTCAATTACGTTCGTACGCAAAATTCAAAAGGCAAAACCCAAAAAGCCAAAAGCTACGCGGCTCGTACGTACATATTTAAGCCAACATGTCAACATAATTTATATTAAATTTTTGTGTCAGATAATGATAGCGCCTCCTGCTGCCGTTTCGGTCTCCAAAGAGGCTGCAGGCTGAAATGTATCTGAAATGGAACAGAAGAGCATGGGACAGGTCAACCTATAGATTCATATACCCTTACTTTATATATAATAAAATAAACATTAGAAATTATGTCTTTGTTTGGAGAACTACCAACATTTTTCATTACATTTGATGTACTCAAAAATATACCAAAATATTTATGAACATTTAAAATCTGATTAAAATTTCAACTTTTAATTTCGATGTGGGCATTATTTGTATTATTCATGTAATGCCCTTGTTAGGGCACCTATTATTCGTTGTTTTTTTGTGAACTATAAACATTAAGCGTGCCGAACCAGATCTGCCAGCTAAAATGGTTAAATAATTTACAATTCATAATGTGAACTCCGATCGAGTTTCCCTTTTTAGTATAGGCCACAGCGAATTTCTATTGCATCAACATGGATTTTGCATGGCCGACCGGATACGATCGATTCTTTCGCTCTTGGCCAGCTCTGGCACATCTGGACATTCTGTGACCTGTCCTCAGATGTCCTCGAAGGGGTCCTCAGATGTCCTTTTCTGCATGCCATGCAATGCGATGCAATCCCCCGCGGCTGCCACAACGAAGTGTTAAACGAGGCCCAGCATGTGCCGATATTAGGTAAAGGAGGAAGTCCATCCCTCAGCCCTCAGCCTCAGGAGTCGAGCACCCGAATACGATTCGCTTTCGACACGGTTCCTGGCGTGCAACCAGATCCTGGAACAATAGCCTGCCTCCCGCCGGACGAAGAGTCGCAGCTAAATGCTTTTAAAATGCTTTCGAACTGCGACCCTCAGAAATCAGAAATCTGAATTCTGAGTTCTAAAGTCAGAACTCCACGTTCTCGACCTTGGCGCAACGGGTGCTGGCCCTACGATGGTCATAATGGACCCCGGGGCATTATGGGTGCTAATAGAAAAGTGCCTCTGGCTGATCAGGGCCCAGTGGAATCCATTGAATGGGCAGGATCCGATGGATCCGATCACCGTTCGAGGTGTTGACGAGGCGTCCTTGGAGGGCAATAAAACTTTGAATGCCATCGGCACAAGGTCTAATTTGGAAATTGCCATAAGGTCATTGGTGACAAAGACGATTTATAAGGGGATTAACCTTCTTTCAGCTATCTAGGGGTATAGAAAATATATAGTTTTAAAATCATTTCCGAGACTCAATCTGATAACTATAACTATAACTATAACTCTAGATATACATATTCTTTCTTTTCCAAATGCATCCTTCCCCATGGCATAATTATATTGCAGATCAATTAAATGTAAAGTTATATTGAAATCCTAACAATAAAACCATTTAGTTTTAATATCTCTTGGTTTTTCATGTTTTTTCCTGAGAAATAATAATTTGATAGTTGAGATATATTGCCTATCTTCCCCTGCAGCTTCGGTCTTTTATAAATGCATAATTCCTTATGGTGCTCCCCGCGGGATAATTATATATCAATCATACGATATTAAACTATTCTTGCGTGTTCTCCCTACTGTGCGATCTTTAATTATACGATCTCAACAACACTCAGGTTTAGTATTTGATTTGCTTAGAGCCAAAGTGTTGACGAGTAGACCTTGGGTCCGGCCTCTGATTTATTGTGCCTCTCCCATTAAAGCCATAAACCCGGCTGGCTAGCAAACTTTTTTTTCCAGCTTTAGCTTTCAGCAATCCTCTCCTGCTGCTTGCTGTTTGCTGCTCCTGGCCTGGAGTCTTCAGGCTTCGGTCTTCGGAAGTCCTCAAACCGGTTGGCACCCGGCACGCGACAGCGACGGAGCCCGTGAGTTGAAGTTCGACGCTCCAGACAGGCAGCTGTAACTCGGAAACTCGGCAGCTCGGAAACTCTTCCCACTCGCCCAGGGAACACTCAATGCTCCTCAATGGAAGAGCAGCTGCATTTCAGAGAGCGAGAGAGAGAGACTCACTCACTCACTCAATTCTGCAGTTCGACCGAGTGAGTCCGATCCTTGAGTGATGCTGTTGCACCTTTTCGTTTGCCCTCTTCGGTGTGGCTTCCCCCGGCTTGGATTTCTTAGGGCAGGTAGATGATGAGGCAGGTGAGATCCCTGGCCCGGGCCCCTATAAATAGCCCGAACGGCCCGGGGAAGGGCATCAGAACGGAGCCAGCGCTCGAGTAGAAATCACCTACCTACCAGGTCTACCTAAGCACAAGCCAAATCCAAATCCAAACCAAATCCCATCATGGCTCTGGGCAGCGAGAATCAGTCGTCCCTGTTCTACAGCGAGTGCTCCTCCTCGCCCACCAGCGGAGGCACATCGGTCGTCCGGCGCAATGCCCGGGAACGCAACCGTGTGAAGCAGGTCAACAATGGCTTCAGCCAGCTGAGGCAGCACATCCCGGTGGCAGTGATTGCCGACCTGAGCAACGGGCGACGGGGCATTGGGCCGGGGGCCAACAAGAAGCTGAGCAAAGTCAGCACCCTGAAGATGGCCGTCGAGTATATCCGTCGGCTGCAGAAAGTCATTGACGAGACCGATCAGAAGGGGCAGGGGCAGGGCTCCCAGGCGCAGCATCAGCAGCAGCAGCACTTGCAGTTCCACCATCATCAGCACCAGCAGATGCAGCAGCAACAGCACTTGCAGTTCCAACAGCAGCAGCAACACAACCAGCAACTGGAGCAGCATCAGCAGCACTTCTACGCCTGGCAGCAACAGTTGCAGCTCAGCTCGCCCACCGGCAGCCTGAGTTCCTGCAACAGCAACAGCAACGACAGCAGCAGCAACAGCTCCTACTACACCCCGGCATCTGCAACATCCGCATCTTCATCGGCAGCTCCTGCCATCTCTCCTGTCAGCTCGGCCATTGCGAAACTCGAGAACAGCTACGAAGACTACCGCAACAATTCCTGCAGCTCGGGGGCCGAGGATGACGACATTCTCGACTACATCTCCCTCTGGCAGGACGATCTGTAGGGATCTCATCCAGATCCAGATTCCAGATTCAGTATTCCTAGTCGCAGTCCAGCAAGACCTACAACCACACACACTACAAACCATTGATTGGCCACCAAGTATTACCTCAGCCGCGAAGTATTTATGCCCACCCACCTCTTTTTTTTTGCCTGTACAAATTAGTATGTAAGACAACAGTGCTGAATGTGCCTGGTTTTTATATAGTTTATAAGACTGTTCAATCCTAAGATCTAGCTCGTAATGGAAGACAATGTATTCTTAAGCAAACCCATTTTTTTTCAAACAAACAAATCGAGGACATTAAACTGATAATTTTAATGAAATTTTCAAAAGCGTTTTTATTATTATTATTCTGGGATTGTGGAGGGAAAGGTGATTTAAAGAGCAATGAATCTGGTTAAGAAAATTCTGGATATCTGCAGATATTTATCTGGCAAATTCAATTCAGTTTGCAAATAAATGTAAACTATTTAGAATGGTAATACTTGTAGTTATAGTAATTTAAAGATCCATAAATCCGTCTCGAAAGATTCGGAAAATCGAAGTTTTTTGAGCACTAGAGCATTAAATGTTAAGTAAATGTATATCTATACTATTACATATATATATATACATAGATAAATATATTAGTTAAACTGTACAAATAGTGCAGTTCGAGCTTTAAACAGATTATTTGTTTTGGCAACTGTTACAGTTGGTCCCCAATAAACAATTTGCATCCATCAGTTACTTATGCGAATGTATCGACATGTATCTTAAACTAACCGATCGGTCAGATGTACCGTTAAGTATTTACAAGATCGCTTCGGCCATGGCCAGGGCAAGTAAATTATCCTAACAATTTGTCAGAGCCCTGCGAGGGAAGAAGTGCATCAGCAGGGACAAAGGAGGACCCGGATTGAGATGGGTTAACTAAAGTAATTTACTTGCCGCATTTTTGCATATGGCCAGCCAGTTAATCAGAGGCAAAATGCCGACAATTCCCAGCGATCGATCGATCGATTTGCTATATGTATATATTTATATTTATGCTGTGCTTTTGCTGAACTAATTTTGAGTTATTCCAGCAATGCTGGCGAAGCAAGAAAACAGCGATTGTCCAGCTCAGAGATCGCCCCCGACAAAGTTAAAGGAATTCGCTGGGGTTCTGCAACGGAAGCTGCTGCGATGACTCTGGGCCAGATAATACTCGTACATATATATGTATATAGAGAGAAGTGCACTATAGCGACATTGAGCTGGTCCGGTCCTCCAGCATCTTCCGCTTGATCTAGCCATGGGATTTAATACTTCTTGCTGTCTTGCTGATTTTTTTTCCCCCACATCCGCTGAACTAACCACTCCCACGCGCATTTCCTGCTCCCCCGAACTGGACCTCATTAATAGATAAATGAATTGGGGGATACACGCACTTCCGTCACCCGAGAGGTTCGCTTCAATCGGGGCTATAACCGATCTCCTTCCTTGTTTCGCAAAGTTTCCAGCACAATCGATTCGCCATGCGGTGCAAAGCAAAAAGTGCCAAAACGTACGAGTACACAGAAATAAAAAACGTAAGGAATAGTTGGAAAATATATAAAATGCATAAATTGTGGCAGAATTACAAAATTTGAGATTAAGTTGCATTCTCAGCAGAAGGATATATATTTATTAGAATTTTTAAATGTTAATCTGCAGATGAAATGGAAAATTATGAAAATTCCAACAAATAAATTAAATTTAATTTGTTTATAATCTTAGTTTAGTTACATTTTCTCTTACTGTTGTTTTTAGGGGGCAGCCCTGATGGGAAAAATCCGTTGCGAACCGTTCTGGGACGCTGGGTGCTCTGCATCTTCATGGCGCATTTATCGAATTATTATTTCCGGCTTTTTCCTGTTTTTGTATTGCATATGGAACGGTGGAACGGCGCAGGATTCTCCCAGCGAGGGAGACACTCCCGAACCGAGGGTGGAGCGCAGAGGGGGGAGCTTCTCGGCTCCTCCCTTGGCGGTCGAAATAAGCGACATACGACAATGTCCCGGCGACAGCAAACGGTGCAAAATCGAACGCTTTTTGTGTGAAGTTAATAATACGTTTGACATGGTCCCCGAAAGGGGATCTCGGCCCCGCGATCGATCGATCCCAAATATATGCAGAAATATGTAGCAGAGCGCTCCGGGCCATTCAAAACCCTTCGGGGTATCGTCCGTATACACATATCTGTATATAATATATATATATACCCTTGCAGAGGGTATTATAATTTTGCCCTGAAGTTTGTAACGTAGGGAAGGAGACATCTAAGACATCTCCATAAAGTATATATATTCTTGATCTGCATCACCAGGCGAGTCGATCTAACCATGTCCGTCTGTCCGTCCGCCTGTCTGTTTGTACGCAA
Source organism: Drosophila setifemur (assembly GCA_021224005.1). NCBI lineage: Eukaryota > Metazoa > Arthropoda > Insecta > Diptera > Drosophilidae > Drosophila > Drosophila setifemur. The sequence continues at coordinate 11,097,679 of JAJJHY010001290.1, forward strand.
TCTAGTCTCTCAGTTTTAAAGCTATCGGGATAAAACTTTGCTCAAACTCTTCTATCTGTTGCAGGTGGTATATAAGTCGGAACGGACGGAATCGGAACACTACATCACATAGCTGCCATAACGATTGGGAAAAAGGTCGTAAACTCGACATTTTAAAAGATAGTTTCTTGATTCTTTGAAAATCAATTTTAAATAACTATGTTAAAATATCGTAAAAATCCTAACAAAATCGTACCACTATATCCTATAGCTGTTATAGAAACGATGTGAAAAAATGGATTATTGACCATAACTCTGGTGTTTATTAATAAAATCAATTTATTCTTTGACCATATACTTCATATACATTAAAGCCAAATGAAAAATCAAAAATCGGCCCTATGTCTGCCATACAAACTATAGTCTGCAAGGGTATTCTAAACTTCGGGCCCAATTTCTTGTTTTTTTTATATTTCGTACGAGCGTTTTTCGTTATTTGTGTGTTCGTGCAGGGCTCTTTACATGCAAGTTGCAGCGCTGGGCGAATAAATTTATGATTTATTAAGGATGCTCTGATTACAACACACTGCCAACCCAGGCCCAGGCCCTGGCCCAAACCGATGCTTTTCGGACACCGTCTGATGCTGACTGATGTCTCGTAAATAACTTCGGTTATGGAGGCTTGCAGGGGCTTTCTTATGCGGCGCGGGGATGGGCGGCCGAGCGCTCAACAAGTGAGTTATTTGTTTAACATGAACGCGTTTTTGACTCACAAATGTTGACAAAGAATAATGTAATTTATGTTCGTCCCTGACATCTTTCCAAGATTTCCCCAGCACCGAGAAGAGCGGTGCAAGCCGAAAAACGCCGAAACAAAACCAGAAGGAGCGCCTCAACCAGAGACGTGAGTGCTAGGAGACGACCGCAGTGCAATTAGAGATATTCGCACCGATTTATGTATCTCTATGCCCATCTAATGCGGGGCGTATCCAGCAGATACAAGGGAAAGATGCCGACAATAGCGATCGCGTGCACAATTGTCCACCGTAATTGTGATGTTATGTAACTTCAGGCGAAATACAAGTGCACCAGCACCAGAACAGGATAAAAGGAACACCTCAAAATTCTGGATTTTCCTTTACAATGGTGCACTTGTCACGGGCCTCGTAAAATGTTTCATTGTAAGGATTCACCAGCCACCAGCCACCATCCACTATCCACCAAGTTTCCCTTTGCTCGAGTTTTTCCCGGCAATTAAAAAAACGCCCACCAAACCCGATAATTGCACAGGACTCCTTTTCAGGGCAGAAGCAAGGACAATTGCGTGTTGCGTGAGAGGATGGAAAATTGAATTCTGAAGTTTTCATTAGTTAAGCTGATTATACTTGACAATGCAGCTGAAACGCTGAAACGATATTGATCCGCTCGGGACCCTCCAACTATGTAATTCGTAATGGAAAAGATCCCCGAACAACAAATGCAGGATTACTCTTGGCCCTGGGTCCAACTTCATTTGACGGCTATTAAATTATATTAAACGAGGGCACAAAGAGGCCAATAAAACCATCGAACCGGATTAGGAAACTACCGGGCCTTTCCTTTTTATTCACTTTCCCTGTCCCAGGCCCAAAGATATTGCAAGGTGTCTTTTAAATATTTTAGATATTATTACTCGTACAAAAAACTAAATGACTCTTCCTTTCTTTCATTCTGCTGCGCCCAGAAACTTTGGCAATGTCTTAATTACAGCCTCAAAATGTCTCAATTCCACCGCGGGGCTTTCACTTTGCGAAATTATTTAAATTAATTACCCCAACTGCGGTGTCCGGCGATCATCAAAAGCGTTGTTCCTTCTTTAATTACAAACTAGGTTGGGGATCAGCCGCAGAGCAAACAAAGCAAACAAAACATTTAAATGGGGTCACTTTCGCGAGGATCATAATTAGTTCAGAAACCGAAAGTTGAGTTTAAATAAGAAAAGGAAGGCTTAGAATACCCTTGCAGACTAGTTGCCTTCAAACCCTTCTTTGGATATAGTTATAGTTATATATTTATAGAATATAGTGGTCCAATTTTTTGGTTTTTCATTTTCTAAATTGGCTTTAATAAAAGTATATTGTCACAGAACGAGTTAATTACATTAATAAACACCATAGTTATGCTCAATGACCCATTTTTATCCCATAGTTCCCACGGCAGCTATGTGATGTAGAGTTCCAATTTCGTCCGTTCCGACTTATATACTACTTGCGACAAATAAAAGAGTTGGTGCAAAGTTTCCGCCCGATAGCTTTAAAACTGAGAGATTAGATTGCGTATAAACAGACAGACGGACATGGCTAGATCGACTCGGATGATTCCCTGCTTTGCAAACTTCTGGTCAATATTTAAATACTCTCTGCAAGGGTATAAAACGTCCAGAGGATCTAGGATCCAGGATAATATATATGAATTTTGTTTATAAATATAAATACCTATTCCATAAACCAAATTCAGCGCAATCTTCCAATGTATTTTTGTGAACTTTTGTAAACTTTTCTACGCTTACTTCTAGATGCATTTTGTATTCCAAAGGTCCTCTCCCGAATCTTAGCTTAAGCATGAAGTCCCCAGGCGGCGCTGTCGATTTTTTAATGGACTTTACGACATTTAATTGGATCAGAAAAGTGATGAGAACATCGAACTGCTGGCGGGGAATTCCAGTGTCCAGTATCCGAATCCAGTATTCAGTATGCAGGATCTCCGGCCTAGACGAAGACGCGTGGCATTGCAGCACCGCAGAAGTCATATTTGTTGTTCGCATTTAAATGACTGGGCTTGGAATCCCCATTCCCAATCCCAATCCCATTCACTGCGTGACTGGGCTAATTAGTCGCCTGCACTTTTAGTGTATCCATATATTCCATATATACAGATATACGCATAAATTCGCCCCTCGAAATTCACTTTTGATTTCATACGCATTTCATCAAATTGCCCCTGCGCACGCGCATGCCAAAAATAAAAAAAATATAAATAAAAACAGAAACAAAAACAACAAAAAATAAAAAAAAAACGCGGCTGGAAAAGAGTGGAGCGGCAGATAAGACCGCCGGACAGGGCCAGGGAAGAGACCTTGGTTTGATTTGAAAATTACTCGAAAAACAAAAAAGCAGCAGCAGCAAAAAATACAAAATACAAAAATTTATATATACTGCAAAAACAGCAAAAACGGGTTGCAGCGATGCCAATTAAATGTGGTCCAGTCTCTACTCTACTCTACCTCGCCCCTCCGTCACGCCGGGAATCCGCCGACCCCGATCCTCCGACCCCGATCCTCCGACCCCGATCCTCCGACCCCGATCCCTGATCCCAAGTCCCAGAGACTCGGTTGTCATTGCCGCGGTTTACTTCAAATGGGAGACGCGCGCGTCCAGCGCCAAAATGGCAATCTTTTTGAAATTTATGATGAAAAAATGAACACTGTCGCTTTTTTGAACATTTTAATTATACACACACAGAGACGGACGCGACCGGCGAGAAATATTTTTTGGGAAGTGGAGGAGATTTCGGTAGATACCCCCGACCAATATATGCTCCAATATCCACCAATATGCTCAACGGCGCCCAGCGCTCAACCGGTAGCAGAACTCACTGCAAGAAAATTCTCTCCACTTAATGCAAGGATGATAAACATAGAATGAAATTTAAATTTTAAAAGAACAATTATCCTTTATCAATGTACAATATTTATTATATTTTTATTCCATTTCTGAATTACCCATTATTTGAAACTACATGATAATCGTAATTTTAATAATAATAAATATTATATCCATTCAAAAGTATCTTTTCATAGATTTAATTTCCGACAAATTCTCTTCCCACAACTTTGCGGGTGTTTTTTCGGGTGTACCCGAGGAAACTCCACCATATAGGAACCACCGATCTGGCCCGGAACCGCAGGACAAGTGCACATTTCGCTGGCAGTTCGGGTTTGCGGGCATTTGGCGAGTAATTAATAAATTCGCAACGCTGCCACAGGATATTTGCATAAGAAATTATGGCAATGAAATGTTATGACCGCGCCCGTGACAGCCCATTTCCAGTACTTTATTCTCCAGCTCGGAGTCGGAGTCGGATTCGGGTTCGGATTCGGAGTACTCCTCCTCCAAGGTCGCGTAGCGGCCGCTTTGAAGCTCCTGCAATTGCATAAGCCAGTTTGGTTTGGTGATTTCTGATTTCCAGACTCCGGGACAGCGGAAAGCATCCAGCTGTGTGTGGCTTCGAACCAAGACAGTTAGTCTCCGGGCTGGCCAAAGGACATTGTGTGACAGTTATGCATATAATTTTCGATCTGAAAGGACTGGAGAGATAAATAGAAAACACAGGCGACGCAGCGTGTGGCGAATGTCCGAGAAACCGATTGGCACAAACAAACAACAAACGCATCCTTTTGCACGTGGCTCGAGAATAAGGAGGGAGGACGATTCCTGATCCATTGGTATTGTCCCATTGTCCCATTGACAATGATAATGAAAAGTAGTCAACGCAAATTACATAAGGCCCTCCCATTCTTCTCGGACAGCGGACGCAGGCCAAGAGCGGAGGTGTAAGGCGTTTGTAAGCCTCTTCAGAGGTTGCGCCCAGAAAGTATCTGTATCTGTATCTGTCTCTAATTGGTATCTGTCCGGTGTTTTCTATTATTTCCTTTCCGGCAGGACACGCGGCAGGAGCAGAAGCCACAGATGTCAGCAGACGGGCCGGCACTTTTTAAGTCACCAGCGCCTTCGGGTGAAGTCAGTGGGTTGCCCTCAATGGAATGCCCATTATGGCCATGTTGGGTAATGCTCCGGAATCCGAAATCCCCCGAAGTTCCCCCGAACAACTGCAAAATCTTCAAAGGCCTCTGCCCGGCAAATGTAGCGCCATCTAAAGGAGGCAGAAGGTTTGGATTCTCTTAAAATTAAAATTAACTTCTTTGAAAAAATTTGAATTAATCAAATACCTTTAGAATCTGCAGATTTTATAGAACTCCCCACACCCCTTAAATGTATTTATTTTTGTATATTTTTCAGTTCGATCCTGTTTTGGAATTTGCAGTTTCGAATTGGTATTGATCTTCCCCTAACCTGCCGGGGTCCGTGCGTGTGAATCTATTAAAAGAGCAGCCGTCCGTCGACAGGATCCTCCCCTCGGCTCTGTCGATCATCCGCCTTAATTCCATCACTCCACTCCAATCCACTCCACCTGGTTTGCGGGTATTCCAAAAATTCAATTAAGCAAATCGAACGCATTCGAATCAATTTCGATGCTGAGCTGAGCTCAGCTAAGCGTTTCTACGAAAAAGTCCTTTTTAATGGCCCAGGCCTCCCTCTCCCTCATATACTGTGAATTTATTCTCATTTTTATTTAACAGGTGAGTCGGAAGAGTGGTGTGAAAAACCAGGAGAGCCCGAGGGAGAAGTGCCAAAAGGGTTTCCAGCCTCTGATTGTTATGCTGATGATCTGTCGATTGGAATATATAAAACTCCGTTTTGGGGGCGTAGAAATCAATTTTAAGTCAGTCCGTCGATCGGAAATCTGTTGCTTGTCGGGATGTGTCCTCTTGATGTGGGTTGATCCCTGGCCCTTCCCTTCCCTTCCTTCCTTTTTTTTGCTTCCCCATCTTCCGTGATTGTTTAGCTGTGAAAACCGCTAGATGGGAATTTGTTCGAAACGATTCGATTTCCGATTTCCGGTTTCCGTCAAGGTTTATGCAAATATTTAGCCAACGGACTGAGAACCGCTAGCAAAACGAATCGGTTGGGTCAACATCCTGATCCCGATCCTGAAGCCATCTGAGTCGTGGGAATCGATTGTCACGCTGTTATTAGTGGCATAGTTACACCTTCCCACAGCAATTCGATAGAGTGGGGCGTGCGGTTCAAGGACAATGGATCCTGGAGATCCTGTAACAAGCCTTGCCTCGTTCACGCTCCTGCGGCTCGGATCAAAGGCACTCCGATTGCGATGCACCTGATTCATCTGGCCACAGAAAGGTGCTAAATGGGGCGTTCTAATGAGATTCGATTCGATTCAATTCGACAATAAAAAGAGAAATGCCGCGCAATCCAACACAAAGCCGCAGGATAACGCTCAAGGCGCAAGGATAATGCCGAGCCAGTCAATTGGATAATCGTGAATAATGACTATGGAGAAGGGACCACAAAAGCTGACTTGTGCAACAAGTGATGTAACAATTAGAATTCCTCGGGTCTTTAACAACAAAATAATATCTGTCCCTCCATTGTTCGGGGATAATGTTATTGGGACTGGAATAATCTAGGGAAAATTAATTCGATTTAAATGGGTTCAGTCTTTCAGTTTCCCTGACCTCAAATAGTTTTATTGGGCCTAATATAATGTCCAGAAAATTTATGTATGATTTATGGTGGGCATATCTTTGTTAATTGTTGATATATCTTCTTTTTTCCTCATCCTCCCATCGATTGCATACATACTATATTCCATAACCGATTCCTGGCAATCCGCTCACTTGTCACCCGGCCACTCAACAGCTTCTTAGTGCGATCGGATCCACTTGCCACCAACCATGGAGGCGAACTGTCAGTAAGCGGATCTGCCACGGATTAGTGTCGATCACTCGGCGATCTTGTAAGCCGGCCACCGCTTTTGGGGGCAGCCAACAGGCAACTGGACAGAAGAGCCACCCAGAGAGCTTCTCACACTGGCTGCGGTGGTGTTTACAGGCGGAATAGGTGCTGAAGGAAATTTTACGTACCCTACAAATTCAGGAATTATATGTGAACTTAACAAATATATAAACTGGAGAAGATTTAAAGACCTTAAAGATCCGATATAGGGGCATCTTTTGAGGAGAATCTAACATTCTTAGTTAATACAATATTTTTTTTTTTCCAAATTAATTTACTTCTTAAACTTATGATTATTGAACTACAGTTTTTATAACAACCAAGTTGGCTACGACTCCAGGCCACTCCCTGTTGGGCAGACTCCTCAGAGCACCTTCGGCCACTTGATTTTTTGCCAAGTCAGCGAGGTGCGAGATCGTTTAACGCCTTTCCCCCGATTCCAATTTCCAAGTCTGGTTTTCGCGTTAATTGGGCGAGTGCGGGCAGCGGCGACGGCGGCGGCGACGGCAGGATTCGTTAGCACATTTGCGGTTGTTGCCAGGATAACAAGGATGTGCCACCGAAATGCAGGCAACCCGGAGGACGCGGCGTCGCCGCCATCGGGCGGCTGCCTACAAAGGCCAACAATATATATACACAACCGCGCGCGGCACTTGTTGGCTCAGAGCTCCCGAGCTCTTGGAATTTGAAAATGCAACATAATTGCGCTGATTATGAGGCCAGCGAGGACCATAAATGCCATTAACAAGCCATCTCGGCCTTCCGAGAACGCTCTTTTGGCTCCGATACCGCTCTTATGGCTATTCCCATACCCATACCAATTCCGATTCCCATTCCATACCCAAATCCATATCGCGTTCCACCCTTTTTGGCGGGCAGGAAAGGTGAAAGTGAAACGTGAGCAATCGATCGAAAGGATCCTTCCTCGCAGCGGGCGTGCCTCCTTTGGAATTGTTTACAAAACGTTTGACCCGCTCCAGCACAAACTGCGACCGCAACTAGGACTACGACTAAGGACTATCAGCCGAATTAATCTAATGGATGCACTTGGAAAAATAAATTAGGAGAAAACTTGCTACATTTTGTTTTTAATTTTTTAAATCAGCCGATTTCCAGGTATGAAAAATATATTTTTCTATCTATTCAAGAATAAATAAATAATCTTCAAAAACACCAGAGTTATCCGCATTTTTTCAGCTATAGAATATAGTGGTTCGATTTCGATACGATTTCTAGATATATATTAAAATAACAATTGGTTTTTCAAACCATATTTTTGTTAATTTTCTTTAGTTATGCATTTTTCTCTGTGCACTTTCCTTTAGTCAGTTGTTTTTTTGGAGGGCGTGTGACTATTTTTATAGTGATTTGATTGGGGGCGAACTTTCACCAAATAGAGCAATAAATTCCCAAGTGTTGACATTGATTTAGTTTATCCCGAGGAGGGGAGGCGTGTCCCAGCGCCTCCCCAGCAAATCGTAATCGTAATCCAGGCATTAAAATTTATGATTTAATTATTGTTTTGGGTGCTGGTGGGACAAGTCCTCGGCGTTCCCGCTGAGCGTTAAACGTTAAACGCTCTCTAATGGCCAAACGAGCAAATGGCCAGATTCAAAGGCTTCCCAGCTCACGGATCGGTGATCGGAGCTGGGAGGGATCTGGGAGACGGGGGAAGTCGCCTGTCGCCGGGCCGGCCAGCGGATGCATAAATCGATATGAAAATCACCAATTATCTTATGCAATACAGCGACAGTCGCAGCGAGGGAGGAGGCCATGGGCTGGGATCTAGAGCCTCGGACGCGGTCTTGGTCTCGGTCTTGGACTTGGACTCATAAGCATTGACAACTTGTCGCGGATGGCTGATGGCGGATGGTGGATGGCGGATGGCGGAGAGGAGATGTGAAGCGATGCGATCGAGAAGGAATCGAATCGAATTGAATCGCCGCCCGGCATGATGATATACAATAATCGGGCAGCGGCAGCGGCAGCGATCAGAACATTGCGCTAAACGAGCACCTAACCAGAAGAGAAACGAGTTTAAATCGCAGAATGCACTGTCCGCTAGCCAGGGATCGGGTGACATGGGAATACCCTAAGGTTCTTGGTTTGGTATGGCTAAGAATTTGAAATGGATTGGTATATGGTTTTATTTAAGTTTTCACATAAATTATTTCCTTTTTTCCCAGTTCTTCTGCTATTCTTCTCTGAATTCTAAGATTAAAAGTTCTTGAAATTATTATTTTATCATATTATTCGAGGGATTCCTATATCCTATATCAAATATATCCCTTCATTCACAGGAAGCTAGCATTCGTCCCCTGAATTCGCAGATACCCCAATCCAAAATCAGAGCATCCTCGATCCGCTTTGGCTGGTCAATGATGCAAATGGCACCGGTAGAGAACGATAACCAAGCAAGTCCAGCCACAAAGATGAAGCCCGTTAGTGCGGAGGAGACCGAGATGATGAGGAGGCTCGATAGGCTGGTCAGCGCCCTTTCTTCGGTCTGAAATCCGAAGACTGGAGACTGAAGACTGGACGGAGGAGATACCAGATCCCGGACAAGATGCGTTCGTTCATTTCCCTCTCAACTCAACGCAACTCTCGGCTCAAATATACAATGATATAATAAATTGAATGACATTCATAAATAAACAATATATAGCAGAAAACTGAGGATTTGCGGTCTTCTGGTCTTCTGACTCCCTCTCTGTCTCGCTCTCTCCATGTGCAGCCGTCTCTTTCGGTTGAATCTTTTCTGGAAGCGTAATGAAGACATTAAAAACTGCTGCCGTAGCCGCGTTTTTTCGCTTTTTCTCACAGTTTGCAAGTTGTGGGAGCCATAAAGTGGACTCCTTTATGTTGGACTCGAGAGAAGGGGTTCCCTCGGTGGAGTCGAGTCGGGTCGAGTCGAGTACTACATGCAAAAACAACAACACGGCTTCAACATCATTATCAACAATAACAAGAGCAAGTGCAAGTGCGTCCACCCAAATGAGTAAAAGACTCTTGTAGTGGGATCCAATACAGAATACCCAATACCCAATCCCCAATGCCAAATACCAACCGGTAGCCGTGAGTTAATCCAGTTTGCTGCAGGATGATGATGGGGTAGAATCCGGGCTCCCCTTGCGCGGGACGGACTAAGCCAAACTGATGTCTCATTTAACTAAGCAGCGGGACACAAATAACAACAGCGGGCCACAAAACGAGAGGAAAGCAAAAGAAAACAACATTTTTGGCCAAAATGCAATCATAATAAATGCGTTCGCTGCCTGGGTGGTGGCCACATCCACCAGATACAGATGCCGCAGTGGAGTCTGGGGACTGCAAACTGACCGAAAGAGCCCGCAGAACGGCGATATCCGATCCAGTGGCTGGTGCTCCATTTGACTACATCATACTGGTTGCATTAACATATGTATATAAGCCACCGATGGATTGGGTTTTCGGATCGGTTCGGACCGAGTTTGGGTTTGGGATTGGGATTGGACTGGGACTCGGACTCGGACTCGGATCTTTGCCATGCGCTTGATGAACTTAATTGACAACTTTTTGTCAGCGCTCATCGTGTGCGGATTATGATTGCTTTTATGCTAAACCAGAACAAAACAAGTAAGAACGTTACAGTCGAGTTTCCCGACTGTTACAGACCCTGTACAAATTTGGTTATAAGCAAAAAAAAAAAATGTATATATATATATACACGTATATATTCACACCGAGTCCGGTCTGGGATTCGAACCCAAGATCTCAGCGTATTAAGTCGAACGTCGTAACCATTCGACAAACCCAAACTTTTTGAACCGGCAGCTAATACAGTATAAATATATTGAAGACGCACATTCATACATATGTATATGAAGGTAGTGGCAGCGCAGCTGCAGCGGCACTTCCGAGAAAAATCAACCACCGAACGCAAGCGATTTACCGTTTCTTTGCGCAAATAAACAGATTTTTTTGTGTTTAGCGCCTGTAAACTTTAGGTATTTATTGTGCGCTTTCTAATTAACCAATCTTGATGGATCGGTAGAAATCTATGCTCCAATTGCATGTGTATTTTTAAAAAAATTTTAGCTTGAAAATTGTGCAGTGCAGGGCAGTGCAAAAATTCAAATACAAATTGCGGGGGCGGTGGGCGTGGCACCGACTTAAAAAAATAAACTCTAATTTACTCAGTATTAGAAGAATCTACACTGGTAATGCGGTTCTTCTAGCTCTTACAGTTGCTGAGATCCGTGTGTTCATCCGGACGGACAGACGGACAGACGGACAGACGGACGGACGGACAGACGGACAGACGGACAGACGGACAGACGGACATGGCTATATCGACTCAGCTCGTCATGCTGATCAAGAATATATATACTTTGTGGGGTCTGCCACGCCTCCTTCTGCCTGTTACATACATTTGCACAAACTTAATATACCCTTTACCCTTTGGGTACAGGGTCTAAAAAAACGGAAGAGGAACGGATTCGAGAGGTTGAAGATACAAAGTTGATGAGAAAGGACTAAAAGATACTCAGCAAATATATATTTGTTTATTTCTCTAAGGAAAATAAGTAGTTTAACAAGAGTATTCAAATACTTTTAATGATTCCTCGATTTTGTAAGAATTATATCATTATTTTAATTGTTTTGAGATTTCTTCTGTGGTAAAATAAACAGCACAAATCAATAAATAATGATTAACTTCTGATTTTTCTTTGGCCTTATTTTAACCACTTAATAATATTTTACCAAACCAAAATGTATCTTTCCAAAATAAATATGCCCTTCATGATCTAAAAACATAGGAACCTGCAGATAGATGGACTCTATGGTGGGGCTGAACTTTGTTAGTTTTAATATTCCTCGATCGAAGGGCATCAATTTGATTGATTTGATGCAGACGACTGAAAGTCGAGACGGAATTCTTCTTATTTTATTTGTATTTGTTCGTTTTTGAATGCAAAGAATGGAAATGAAAATGCAGATGCAGAGATGCGTTTTTGAGAGGCTCTTGTTCTGTGCCCACCAAAACCCTTATAAAACCCGACTTTCGGCGACTTTGGCCATGGGTGGCACGAACTAAACCGCAAAGTCGGATATAGATCAACACAACGGGAGGACAGAGAGGACACACTGGGTGACAAGTGAGAAAGTCACAAAACAAAACCAATATTTGCCAAACCATCGAGGGCCGGACAATTCGTAACCCAATTTGGTTCAATTGCGATCGCTAACTAGATCACCGGAGATCAGAGACGAAGATCAGATGAGATCGGATCAAAGGATCAGAGGGTCGGTGTTTCGCACTAAACCGCTTTGCACGCCTCCGGGCCAAAAGAATCCTAATTGCCTGACATATATCCCGAAGAATGAACCGGAGTCGGAGGACAACCGGAGGCCAAAGACGATTTGTATGCCATCCGCCCACGAATCACATTCCAATGGCTTTCGAGTGGCCGTGGCAAAACAATGAGCATTAGGACAATGGTCAACAAAGACGCTTGACAATTGTCGCACACACACACACTTGGACATTCGCACGAATGTATCTGAGAGATGCAAGAGCGACTCACGCCCCGGGCCGACCAGCTGGCATTGGGATAAAGCGAAATGGAATGGTATATGCTATATGCTATATGGATGGATATGCCGGACAGCTCCTGGAATTCGCCGGCTCCTTGGCTCTTTGGAAGCCGAAAATGTAAAACAAAAGTGTAATTATGCGACTGCCTTTGTGCGCCGTCTTGTCTTGTGGGCGTGGCACAGTAGTCACCGACTGCCAACGCCAGTGAAAGCCAACGCCGTCAGCATCACCAAGCCACACGACAACAGTGGGTCAAGGACCCAAGGAACCCAAGGAGATTAATGGAAATTAAATACCTGAAATGATCCTCAAACAAACATATTTCAAGGAAATACTTTAAACAAAATGTAATTTCAATTAAGAAACACTTTTAATTTTGAATTGTTTTTAGAATATACCCCCACCTACGATCTTTTGCCCCACTGTGCTGCTGGAGCCCTGCCATGATGAATGTCCATTGGGCTGTGCCGGCACCCAAAACGAAATCACATTACAAAAATTATGCATTTTTCTCACGCTGCGCTTGGGTATCTCGTATGTTAAACTGTCGCTCCCAGCCAAAACGCAATTAAACAAATTTCGCCAACATTTCCAAAGGAGGCTAACAGAAACGCCAGGCCAGAAGACAGAAGCCAGAAGTCAGAACCAAGGGAGCCGCACAAAAACAAAAAAAAAATAACTTCTTAACGTTTGCAGCGATTTGCAGAATTATTTAATTGTCGGAGCAAACGACTTAATTATTTTGGCGGCCAGCCCAGAACGTCATCCGATGGCCCGGGGACATTGGACATTGGCTAACTGCAGGCAACCCTCCCCAAAAATCATTCCACCGGGGATCCCAAGGGAGTTTTGTGCTCCAGAGGTTCTTGGTCCTCAGTTCTGGGTTCTGTGGAGTGACTTTTGCGGTGAGGGTTTCGTGTTTCCACTTTTCAGACTGGTCACTGTTTTGCATGCAAACAAATAGCCAGCCAAATATCCTGACAGCCGGGAGAAAGGACCTGCCCTGCCCTGGCCTGGGCGGGGAAAACCTGCGATCATTGTGTGTGTGTGTGTGTGTTTCGTTGCAGCCTCCGTTTTCCCGGGAAGCGGGTTTTGAAATTTCGCCGACAGCGCACACAAACAGAAACAAGCAGAAAGAACCAGACCAGATCGTAATGAAAATCTCACGCCTAAGAACATTGTTTAGGCCGCATTTAGATGCGGCTAAGCCGCCAGGATCGCTCTTATCCATCAGTTTGAGCTGTCTAGTGCTCTGGTCTATGGTCTATGGCCCTAGTCTTTGGCCCTAGTCTTTGGCCCTAGTCTTTGGTTCCTGGCCTGTGCTCGTAATCTTAGCGGCAATCTGTAAGGAAATTTGCATCATTTGCGGTTGCGCGCAACGCAAATCCCATGGCGTAGAGATCAGACCACCAAGGGACTACCACAAGACACATAAAATAATCTTATCATCCTCCTTCCTCCTCCTGGCAATTATGACAAATGCATCTACACAGGGCATCCCATAAATGCTGGCGAAACCCAAAGCATAGTGTTTATAAGTTTGTAGCTCAACTCCAGGTATTTCAGATACATCTGAGAGATAGAAGAATACTATAAATAGTATAAATAAATAACCATAATTCACATATATATATTTGAATAATTAATAATTCATTTTTGGTGTGTCCTACATTGACATATTTACAAAAAAGAATTGACAGAGTATTTCTGCATTCGTTCTTATCTAGAATTGTATCTTTTGTATAGCTCATCTCGCATCTATCTTTTACAGCCTGGTGCTGCAACATAGTTGCCATCTGCAAGTGGCCAACAAACGGATTCCAAACCCCTTTATTTCCTTCCTGTGCGATTCGGATTCAGATTCAGATTCCAGATCTCTGCAAGCTGCAAAAAAAAGGAGACAGAGAAATCGTTGCACATGTCGGGGGCGTTGTTGTCAACTGGCATTTGCTCCTTGATTTCAAATGTATTTCCCGATTTCGATTCCTGGATTACCGTTCCTGGATGCGACTCTTATGTCACTGCCAATGCCAAGGCACAAGGTGTGCGTCTTCGATGGGGTTAGCTGGCTGGCAGTTCCTTGGTTGCTTGGATGGTTCCTCATATTTGCCCTTTTGGCGTGCGTGCCAGGACTGCAGATGCATTGATTGTGTTTTTGGCACCCACTCCACTTCGAATCCACTCCAGTCGAATCCACTCCTCACCTCTCCTCTCCAATCCACTTCACTTTACTGCTCTACTCCAGGTTGTTTTTCTACCCTTTTTATTTCCAGCGGGCAGCTGGTCGTCTCCTAGTGTAAATTAATATTTTCTCCGTGTCCTTTGGGCTGCGTTCCTGCGTTTCTTTGTGTTTGAGAACGCCTTATCACTCGAGACAGGCGCACGCGTTGCACATTGGCACGTCTTCCTGTTGCCCCGTAGCCCTGTATTCCTGTGTCCGGGTATCCTCTTCCACGGTTGCAGCTTGTCTAGGACGCGTGTGTGCCACAGATACACAGGCATGCAGATACAGCTACATCTACAGCTACAGCTACAGATACGAACTGCAGATACCCCTGTTTGCCTGTTTGTTTGCATATCCTAGTCCTAGTCCCTGGGACTGTTTGCTCAGCTTTCGGTTGTGACAGGCGGCGAGGGATTTACATATCGATTTTGGGTGACAACTGCCGGGGTAAACTTCTTGAAGATTGCAGATCACTTCATCTATGTCTATTCCTTCTTGATGTTCAATTAAAAATAATAACTAAACCTGTTGAAAACCCTTCACTCCTCCGAAATCCAACTCGGATAAATTCATTTAGAGATCATAAACCGATCTCTTCGTGCATTTAAAGACGACTCCAATCGACCATTTCTGAATGATAATTGAAGGCTTGTGGCTGGCAAATTGATTGTTGGTGATCTTCCATTAGATGCTACCGCGGGAGAGATCGCCCTAATAGATGTCTCGCTGATGAACTGCAATCTTTAACTCACACTGCCAACTAACCAATCGACCGATCCATCGATCGAACGAATACAAAAACGGCCATACTTAGTTGCAGTCCGAGTCGCAGTTCCAGTTTCAGTCCCAGAAGATCGGTGATCGCAGATCGCAGATCGGGAGTTGCAGCCTGTCATTATGCACCACGAGCGACCTTGGTCGTTGCCATACACTCTTGATTAATATTTTGTTGAAATGCTTTGTCCCCTGTCGCTGGGGTCCAGGTCCAGGCCCATTTTCATATGGCAAATTGATAATGTTCATTAAAATCAATAAATTCATAATTAAGTATTTACTGGCATCGGACATCCACCGACTTGGATCTGAACGATCGATCTTCGCGGGCAACGGGCTCAGAGCCCAGTGCCCAGAGCCCAGAACCCGCACCCGAAGCCGAACCCAAACCGATCCCCGACCAATTACAGACTAATCAAACAAGCCTGACAACAATTGCCATTGAATTGAGGTGGAGGAGCGGCTGGCTGGGGCGGGCGCCTAATTGCCAACAGCAATGTAGCAATGTGTCCTTGCGCTTGACAAATTCCATTGGGTCCGCCGAGAAATAGCCAACTGGGCAGCTAGCCGATCTTGGCCAACTGTCCAGATAGCCGCCGACCAGGAAAAATAGCTAAAGACCCGGCCGACAAAAGCAATAAAATGCTTTTGTTCCCAACCGCAGCTGGGTGGGACCGACAAGTGTTTAATCGTTGCTAATTATACCAACTAGCCGCAGTCGCAGATGGAGTTGCGATCGGAAAACTTCACTTCAACACTGAGATAAAAAAGATACAAAAAAAAACAGATCTATGCTGGTGTTGGTTGTGTTTTTTTGCAAGAGGTATATATTTAAAATAGATTATTTATTATTATTCCTTTGAGTAAAATATTTTGAAAATCTATTGAAATCGTTCTCAGATTTTTGAAGTTTCAATATATGAACATGAATTTACATTTCTGGATTTACTTCCTGCTTTTGTAGAACTTTTCAATATTCAGAACCCATTTAGGTGATTTAGTTTCTCGTTTTGTTTTAGAACATATTCTCTTGCTCTGGCACCCCCCTTTTCGCCCAGTGTCCCGCCCAGAGGCTGCGCGTGTCAATGTCAGAGGAGTGGACCTGCGATGGCCTGGCCGGAATGTCAAGCGTCAATTTAATTATGCGAACAATACAAATTGCAGTGCAGCGGGGCAATGATTATGTCGCCGGTCGTATGTCTGCCAGGCGGCCCAACAAATTGCCCCGACTAGTCCTGGATCTGGAGCTGCAACTGGAGCTCCGAAGCTGTGGATCCATACCCGCTAATGGTCACAACGGTCTGATAAGAGCAGCGGCAATAATAATCACTAAAGAGCAAAGTGAAGTGGAGGCTAGGAAATAAATCAACAGTTGGCGGCGAGACAAATTAACACATAAATTCTAGCGGAGATCGCAACTATGGCTATCCAATTAATAATATGCGAGTAACTGGCACGATGACAACGCCAGATACACGTAATGCATGCCGCAGTACATACTGTACCTACATCTGTATCTATATATATATATATATATAGATAGTATATATATATATAGTTGGGTGCAGAGGATGCCGATCGAGATCTGGCGACTCAGCTCGTCGGCTCAGCGATCATTGATCATCGTCAGTAGTTGGGGAAGTGGTTGTGGAATTGGAAGTGCCGGCTTTGGCGGCAAGTCCCCAGCCTTCCAGCCTTCCAGCTTTCCAAGTTTCCAGAGCTCGCAATCACGATCAACCTGCTGCCAAGATCAGTTATTCCCATCCAGATCCCACCTCTCCTCCCTCCTCCCCTCCGCCCAGAATGTGATTCGGAAATTTCATTTTAATTAAATTGTTGAATGCGCAAGTCGCCATTTAGTTGGGTTAAGTTTGGCCGTGATCCTCACTTATTCGGGGTATTACTGACCCTGCCCCCGGTCCCTGCCCCTGTAATCCGGTTCGGTTTGGTCCGTGGTCCACGGTTCGCTCCTCCTGGTGCGATAATATCAATGCAACGGTTCATTGCGCACTTGGCCAGTCCCCGAAAACGCGAAAAGCATTTCGCTCTTCAAATTACATTTTAATGAGCTGTGAAAAAATATTTGTACCACTCAGAGCGGCGATCAAGTCAAGATTGCGCTGAGGTCGTGTTCCATTATCGATTCATTATCCATTATCCAGGGGTATATAGGGTTGAATGTCGAGGAAGTAACTATATAAACTACTAACTATGCGTATATAGTATATTAAAGTGACACATAAAATACATAAATTGGTGAATTTAAAATGGAAAATGTAATTTCTCTAAAACCCACTAATTCAAATTTAAATCTGGCACTTTAATATACTATATACCATATAGTATTAGTTATTATTATTTCCTTAGTACAAGGTATATTTTATTCGGCACCCGCTAAGCCAAAGTGCATTTCCATCCTTTTCGAATCCGCGGATTGGCTTAAGAGATTTGGGACTGCGGCTAAGTGGTAGCAAATTACTTGAACCCCAACATGTTTATGGTGTTTATAATGGATTAATGAGAATGAAGTCCGAATCCCCAACTGGGATCCCACACAAAGGAGAGTCCGTAGCCTGCTGCACTTGTTGCCGCGCTAGCAAGTGATGGGATGTCATGCAAATGAAAGGATCATCGAGGGCTCATCAAAGGATATCGGAACAATGAGCGAACAAAAGGAAAGCCCATCAAAGTCCGCTCGGACGCTGTTTATGGACGCAAAACCCAACCACATCACATCACACCAAACCACACCACAAAACAATGCCCCAAAGTCACTGCAGCAGCAGCATTCGCACACTCGAATGTGGTACTTGGCACTTGGTGGCATGATTGACTTATCAAAGGGAGTCGGGCAGCCGAACATCCGAACAGCCCAAAGAGGAGTATCTTGCAGTTGCGGTGCTGACTGGCCGGCGAAATGAAGTGTTGACAAGTGGCAAACCGAAGGAATGTGTGCCGTGCTCGAATCAATGAGCCAAGTGATGACAGCTCAGCCAGGTGAGCGGGGGTATCGACTTGAGCTGACTTCAGCTGAGTTGAGGAGTTGCTCCTGCTCCTACTGCTGCTTCTGGCTGCATGAATGAGTGAGTGAGCTTGCATCGTACTACGTGTTGCATGCAACGCAGTGCGGAGACCCGAAAGCCCAGACTGAATTATGCGCACGCATTGTGCGCACGTCATGACAGCAGGCAGGAGCAGGAGCAGGAGGAGGAGCAGCAACAACAACAACTGCGATCCGGGAGCGAAAAAAAAAAGACTGAAAAGCTACCAAGTTGCACATTCAGATTCAGATTCAGATCCAGCAGCAGCAGCGGCAGCGGCACTTGTGCAACAGCGCTTCACAGTTTCGGAGGAAATTTACAACAAGTGCAGCAGCAGCAGCAGCGGAGGCAGCCACAAATGCTAAGGAGACACGAGAGCATGGACATGGACATCGACATGGAGATGGAGTTGGAGATGGAGTCGGAGCCGGAGTTTGAGATGGAGTTGCCAAGTTGGGAAAACTCCACATGGAAAAATAAAAATAAATCTGAATCAACAAAATCAATTCATACAGATGCGATGCAAAATATATATTAATTTTTTAGTGTATGTTTTTATTTTTAGAATTTTGTTTAAAGTTAAGCTTTGCCAAAGGGATATATCCATACAATAAAGATCGAAAGCAAATATATATACCTTTTTTTGGCACTTATAAATTGTCATTTACTTAAGCTGATTCCTGATTTTCCCGATTGAGTTCCCTGAAAATACTACAAATAGAGTGGAATTCCTGCCAATATTTTCTCGCCGTGTTCATTGCGAGTTGGAGCTGGAGACGATGTCGCTCTGGGTGATTTATGATGTGCTTCACACAGTTTCGGATCCAGAGCCAGCAGAGTCGAGTGAAACGGCAGCCACATCATCCACTTCGACATCAAGTGAAATGGCATTGATCGTCCCAAAGCGCTGTTGTGACAAGCCAAGGAAAGCTCCGTCCTCGCTTCGGACTCCTTTCCTTTGCCAGCTCCAGTCAGCTCCAGCTCCATCTCCAGCCAGTTTCCTTCCTTTTTCCCAGTCACTTTGCCGTTTCTTAATTAAAATGTAAAGCGCAGGGCATGTAAAGTCATCGGGCTGAACTCAAGCCAAGCAAAACTGAACTAAACTGAACTCTCCGATGCCTTGCAATTACATAACTCAATCAATTTGTAAGTCCGAGGCGGCGGCAACAGTGCCTCCAATAAGTGTAGTTGCAGTTCCCTGGGGGAAGGCATTGCTAAAAATGTTAAGTACGGAAATATGCAACTCCCAATTTTTAAGCAAGAATCCATGACGAGCTAAATAATAAATAATAATAAAAATATCGATATGAATTCGTTGGCTTAACTTCCCTTTCAAAACATTACCAAAAAATGACCATATTTAAAATAATAAATAATAGATTTAGCATCTTAAGCCCACTAATTGAGGACTAGCCTCGCCGGGACCTCCAATATCGAAACGCACTGTCCGAGGGGGAAACAACGATTTTTGGGCAATCACTTAATCTGGAGCGGAGCAACCACAAAACTGGCTAAACCGATCGCTTTTAAATGATTTTGGCTGCCGCTGCGACGACGACGGCGGCGGCGGCGATAAACGAATTTATTGCAACAACGCACACAATAATTGGATCCGAGCAGATCGGATCTGTCCCGGCAGAGATCGGGATCGCATCGGGATCGCATCAGATCAGATGGCCCCAGATTGGGAGGGATTCTTAAATTTTATTATTGCCGCTTCGTTGGTGTGCCGATGTTGTTTCGCTGCTGTTTCAGATGTTTCGTATGTTTCGGATGTTGTTGATCCCATTGTTTCACTACACGACAACAGAGCCATAACAATAAGCGAATCGATTGAAATTAAGTTGCTCCACCGGACCTGGCCACCGGAGAGGAGAACCCCTTGGAGTGGGCTCTGGTCCTGGCCCATTGGCGTGTAATATATCACGTTCTTTATTAGCGACAAGGGCTGGGAGAGACAAAGCTGCTGCTCCAGCTCCAGCTCCTGCTCCAGCTCCAGCTACAACCTTAATCGATTAAATTGTTCAATGATCCCCGCATTCGGTGTTTCGTAAATTAGTGGCCAGTCAGAGATATTGTCAAATCGGAGGAGGAATCCCAAAAACCAAAACCCAAAACGATGCCAAAAGGGTCGCGCACATTGCTGCTAGGCTGGATCGTAAAAAATGGCAACAACATAATCACGATAGGGGGACTGACTATTAAAACGAGTCGATAGATCCCCCCACCGATGTCCCTTGTCCCTTGTAGAGTGCTCGTTGCTCGTACGACAAGTGCCAGATCCCATCAAGATGATCAATAATGAATGAGTTTCCCCGCGAGTTCCTCGTACCTCGTTCCTCCGCAGAGGCAAATATTTAATGAAACCCATAAACTGACACTCGCCTCCTCCTCCCGTCCATCCATCGATCGATCGATCGCCAAAAGCCATGATCAAAGCCATCATGATCGGCGACGACAAGCGGTGCATATAAAATTCATCAAAACGTTATTAAAACGTTCGCAGAAGGCAAAAAGTTGTAAATTTTAAATACAAATACAGCCGGGTAGGAGGAGGAGGAGGATCGATCGCGGATCAATAATCTCTGGCCCTGGCATACTTTTGCTAACGCTAATTTAAACGACCAGCCAGCCGATCTCCGATCCCCGATCCCAGATCCCCGATCCCCGATCGACGAGGCTGTTTTCGCCGGAATAAGCCCGCCGCATAATTTGCATATCTGCTTAATGTAAGCGCAGGATCTGCACTTTGTAAGGCCCGGCGTTATCGCGTCGGCGATCATGTCAAGACGACAAAACCGCATAAATGCCGTCCTGGCCAGGTCTGGACTTGGGCTTGGACTTGGGCTTGGGCCTTGGCTTTGCTCTGAGCAAATGTGACGGGGGGCTGGAGCTGGGACCGGGGCTGGAGCTGGGACCGGGGCTGGACAGTTTTGTCAATGGATGCCTGTGGGCTGACACTTTAATTTTCAATTACAACAAATTGCCTATAATGTCTATGCTTATCGCCCCGAAACGTGTCTGGGCTGTGGACTCGCTCGGGCAACTGAAAAATGCTGCCTAATTGCAATCCACACGATCAACAGTCTAATGACAGCCTGCTCGCCTCCATTTGAATTTGGCTGCGAACAGGAACGGGATCGAGATCGAGAGGAGGAGCTGTAGCAGCAGCAGGAGCTGGAGCAGATCTCCTTATCGAGCGCGGGGTCCCAGCAATCTGAGATCAATTCATCAAAATCAAAGCTTACAATTGATTTTGGAGCCTCTTCCTCTATCCCTCTCGTTCGCTCCCGGTCTTCTGCGTATTTTCTCCGTTTGCACAGTTCCAGGATCCATAAATAAATGTAGATCACTCTGCGTGTGCAGCATATCCGGTCCAATGCTGGCCAGCCTCATCAAAATGTGTGCAAAAAAGGGAGGAGCAGCAGCAGGAGGAGGAGGAGGAGGTGGAGGAGGAGGTCCAGGGCCAAAACCTTACCTAAACCGAACAAAACCAAGTCAGAGACGATCGGGGATCGACGATCAACGATTATAATGAAATGGCACAGGACCATGTTCTCGGCACACTGGGGAAAAGTGTTTCTATTCCTAAACTGAATAGTTTATATATCCCTTTTTGGATGAATAATTATCTACAATTAATTTAAACTACAAATTAAATATGTGAAACTAAAATTACTATACAATTAATATAAATTATAATAATTTTACTCCCTCTTTAAATCACATTTTCAATTACATTTATTTTATTCAATAAATTTGGACTCAATACATTTTCTATTCCACATTTCCTTCTCTTCTAGGCACTGTTTTTCCCAGTGCATTCTCCAGTTTCCAGTCCACGGTTCCCTCCTCCGATCGTGTGTCTCTGCCGGTGATCGATGTGGCAATAATTTTTAAATAAATGATCGTGCCCTGTAAATGATCGCCTCGTTCCCAAACCCCAAGAAACGCTCGCTGCATGGGTACTCCCCATCGCTGTTGGATCGTTCGGTTTTTGTATGCTTTATTTTATTTGCTACCTAGCCTGGGTCTGGGAAAAGGGGGATCTGTGTTTTGTAGGTGTTGTCATTAGGTTGCCGGTTAAGTAATTTGCCATGTACAGGCACAGAAACCATTAAGCTCTCCACGCCGACCAGTGCCAGTGCTCCTCGGCAGACTGCAGACTGCGGACTGTGGACTGCGCACCTCAAACAAATAAGCAATAAAGGAAAAGTTTTCCACTTTTTCACACCTTTGGTTTTCGCCAGCCTGCGGCGCTACCGATCCGTAGATGGAATCCAAGCTGTAGCTCCAAACTCCAGCTCCAACTCCAACTCCCAGCCAGCCACTCAGCCTCAACGCCTCCGCAAGTGGCTGCGAGTGGTTGGTGGTTGCAAGGCGGTGGGGCATGCGTGACCCGACGACTTAATCCAATTTAGGCATATAAATTATGGCCACGAATACGCAAATAACAAATCGCTTTATTAACCAACGCAAACATTTATCGCAAAAAGTATAAATATTTGTTATTGCATTAGGCGATCCGTTTGGCAGTCGCCTCTATTCAGGTTTTTGTTCCTTCATTTTTTTAAATTTATTTTTTATTTTTTTTATTTTCGCAGACACAGCAAGAACAAATCGAAGTGAGAGGAAGGAAAGTTCCTCTTCGCCGCGTGGTGATGACAATCTGGTCAGCAGCCAACGCAGGAAGAGAAGAATCCCCATCCCGTTGAAAGGCCAAAGTCAAAAGTGTTTTCTTGGCGCCCAATGGTGAATCGGAATAAATTCGGAGAGAACTCACATTGGAATATTTATTTAAATATTTTTAAAATGTATCATTTAGATACATTTTTAATGTATTAAAAATTGGTTAAGCTACAAATGAATTTATCATTTGGTATAAACTTTTTCTGTAGATCTCTATAAATACCCGAATTTATATTGATCTAATTTAAAATAACCAAATAAATAAATATCTCGTTTGAATTAAAATAAATGTTTAATTTATAATGTAGGTTTCTGTAAATATGGGAATATATATATCTTTGAAATACATTCCCGAATTTCCCACTCACCTCAAACCCAAAACGGAGCAGCAGCTCCTTAATTATATATGCAAGAGCTGAACCGCAATGGCAGATATATCACCAGACAGCGAAACGATCCGCACACGCAACTTGCTCCGAAATCCACAGAAATCCGGTGGAGAAGTGGGAGATCTCCGTTCAGTGCATATCCCTAATCAGAAACAATTTGAGGGCAGGGCAGGGCCGGACCAGGCCGGGTCGGGCCGGGAACAGGACCCATAAACATTGCGAAGGTGTTGAAAGTTTCCCCAGCCTCTTTGGCCAGCCGGAGGCATGAGCTCTCCACACTCCACTCCAGACTCCAGACTTGGACTTGGACTTGGCTGCCGTTGCTGAATAATTCGTTTGCATATATTTTACACAATTTTATTAGTGAAAATTGCAAGAAATGCAGTCAGCTGCCCCCGCCCCCTCCCCCTTCCTTCCCTACCCAACCAAACCAAATATCCCAGTGTGTCCCTGTGGGTGATTTCATGTGATTGATGGCCCCAGGGATCCCAGGCATCCAGGCATCCAGGGATCCACGGATCCTGGTAGGGGGCATCACATTAAAATCCATCGCCATGTCAACTTCGTTTTGGGCATTGCGTCAACGAGCGTAACGTTTTAATTTCCCGGCAATCAAACGGACCAGACACCCATCGAAGAGGTTTCGATTTCGGAACAGCACTGAGAAAAATATTCACCAGTTTCCGAATTACATTAACTATGAAAGGATCAAAGATCTTGCAACTACAACTACCAAACAAGTAACTCAATTCTGACTTTATAAATTCATGAATTTAAAATAGATTCGAAATATTTTCTAGATAAATCAATATTTTCCCTCAGTGCAGGGGCCAGACAGTGGCTCAAGTTTTTGCTAGCTGGCACTTTCGGGGCACCGGAGTAAATCACCCGGACTTTGACATCTTGTGACAAAAGTTGATTCGATTCCGTTTGGAGCGGATCGGCGGATCGCCGTTTTTTATGGGTCTGCGCGCTTTAAAATTTATAATGTGTGGTCGTTGAATAATTTGAAGGCACCTAAATTGGTGCATGTCTAGATTTAATGGTTTAATTGGGCTGCTGAATATTGAGTTTCCGAGCAAAAGGGGGAGCCATAAAAGCGGATCCTAGGGACAGGGACAGCACGAGGTCCTGGCTAGAAACGAGGCAACTCGAAAAGTCCAAGGCCACCGTTGGCACTGAGTGATGATCCATTAACTTGGCGCCAGGATCAGTCCAGTCCAGCCCGGTCAAAGGCAGCTTGTGCCCAGGGGTTAGTTCTCCTCCTTCCTTTCTCCTTCCTCCCTCTTCCCTCTTTTCCTGTCCAAGGCTAATTTCCATTTTGGTAGGCGTGAAATTCATAGAAATTAACTTGGGCTTGGCCCAGGTTCTGCCCTCCACTTCGATTCTCTTCATTACCCCTCTCCATTAGTTTTTTCCTTATTTTGTTTCTTTTTTTTTTGCCACGTCTGAGGTGCAAATTGGTTCGCACCTTTTTCGTTTCATTATTTTTGTTTTTGTTTCTGGCTTTGGCAATATTTGGAAATCGATCTGGGGACGCCGAGGAGTTGAGTTCGCCAAACCATTCCGTAGTGGCCGTAGTTAGGAGGGTGATTAATGAGTTTTTAAGAGGCTCAGGCGAGAACTTTAATTGGAACATGCTGCTGCGTAAATCAGCTTAAAATTGCCACTAATAGGCAGCCAGTCACCGGCGTCGTCCTGGTCCTGGTCCTGGTCCTCGTCGGCCATTGAGAGTCTTGAATTCCCAGTCTTGCATCTCGAGTCCCATCTCATTCTCACCTGCATTTTTGTCCCGTGTTGCTGTTCACACCTCTAAAGAGACTCTGCCGGGGGATTAGGCACAAATTAGATGCTCGCCGGGCAGCGTCCGGTGTCGAATTTGATCCTAATACCGCTGCTGCTGCTGCTGATTGATGATTTGTTGGCAAATCTATCGGTGGGTTTGAGTAGCTCCTGCGGGGCCTAAAGGATACTTGCCTCACATGCCTCACTTGTCCCTTTGCATTGCATTGATCGCATGCCATTCGCTTCATTAAAAATCAATAAGCTGCCGCCCCGCCAGAGATCGAGCATAAAAAAACACAATACAATCCAAAAAGCGTATAAACTAGAGATCCTTTGGTGGGATGCCCCACTTTGATACCCTTTTTCAAATATTAATTTGAGAATTTAATGGTTATAGGTTAGATATTAGTAAGGGGTGCCTCTTATATTTAAGTAAGTTCCAACAACAAAACAAAGGGAAACTTTAAAAATTAATTACCCTATAGGGTGACATATTTCATATTGCATTCATACAACCTCGAATAAAGGAAAGGGTATTCCCACCCGAACAGACAAACGAGTTCGACGCCGCTGTCGAGTTCAATAAAAGGCAAAAGTTGAGGGTCTGGGATGCGAGAGAGAGAGATCTGGTAATGGTTTGCGGCTGGAATCCGAAGGATCATCGCGACTAGCTGCGGCGACATTGTTACAAAGTTTTATGCGTTTTTAAATTAAACGTTATATGCACTAATCTCGAACTAAACTGCGATTTACGGCCCGCTCCGTGGAAGCGGAGCACGAAAAATTGATTAAAATTTAATGAGCCGCAACTGTGTAAGCCATAAATATGCCGGCCAAATAGCTTCATTTGCATGGACTCCGATCGGATCGGATCGGTTCGAATCGGACATGGGATCGATCGAGGCTGGGGATTGGGAATGGGGACTGGGAATCTGCAGACTTTGAATTTCAATTCCACGCTCCAAAACACTTTTCATTTCGAAAATGGCGCACGCCACACTCGCTATCTCTCTCTCTTTTGCCTGTTTCTGTCTCTATCTCTATCACTCACTTAGGATTTCTTCTTTATTTTTCTTCTTTTTTTTTTGACCCCAAAGGAATATACACAGAAGAGCAGATGTTTTCATGTTGACCGCATCTAATGGTGCGTGCTACTGCCGTTTGCTTGGCCCGATCGTCATTATCGTTGATATACCCGAATACCCACGACATGATGATGATGACGATCCTCTGGGTTTTGGAGTTGAGCTGAGTCTTGAGCCGAAACTGGAGACTGGCGACCGCAGAAAGACGAGAATGAAACGTGGCAGCGAACAGCATTCGAATTTATATGGACAAAACACACTCCTCGGCGGGTAATGATAGTTATCAGTCTATCGACTCTGGTCTGGATTCGTCTGGTTGGTCTTAGCCGGGCTTTCAGGGTTCAGTTCAGTTCAGTTCCGTTCCGTTCAGATGGCCCGTGACTACTCATAAAGCAAAACCCTCCGAAAAAAAAACAAAAGCTAGCTACTTAAATTCGCACCTGAATGCTCTGCATTTGAAATGCCTCTTTAAAAGAATTCAATGTTCAACCTATTTATGTCAGATTGTAGAATTAGTTATGTGTTATCTGTTGAATATAGTTTTGTTAAAGGTTTGATAAAATTAGAACTTTTAATCATTTGCTAATTTACCCATTTTTATTTAGGAGTTTGTTTTGAAGATATCTTATTTCTAAATCTAAAATTTCTTTAAATTCAGTTTCCTCTTTCCTCTTTAATTAATCATTTGTTTTATATTATATTAATATCTATGATAATGACACCCTCCAAATGCAAACGCCTTGACATAGTCAAACAACTTAAAAACCCCCTAAAAAGACCCAAAAAAAAAAAGAAAGAAAATCAGAAAGCCATCCCCTTTGTTTGATTTGGCATGACGAGCTAAACTTTGGTCTGGGCAAAGTTCAATGCGCCGTTTGCAGCCATCTCCGAGTAACTTCTTTATCCGCGCCTGCATCTGTATCTTGACTTTGACTTTGGGCCTGGGTTTTGGCTCCCCTATTTTCTGGAGTGGAGTGGAGTGGATACTAAAATGCATCTCGGGGCAACAGCAACCCCTAGCAAATGAGCGTGCGTTTCCATTTTATTTGTGTGTGCGCTCGTTTATTTTTCAGCTGCAGCAGCAGCAGATCAGAGAAAGGTGGACGCGAGTCGGATACATATATGTATATGGCACAAGGTAGTGCAATGGTAGACTGTCTAAGCCCGTGCCCGTGCCCGTGCCCGTGCCCGAGCCCCTACCAATCCCCATGACCATTCCCATTCCCACTCCCAGTGTTTTTCCCTTCGCGGAGCGATCCCAATTCGGTCTCTTAAATACACCTGCCACGCGTCGCCATAGCCCAGGAACCGACGGTGACGGTGATCGAGGGGAGTGTCCTGGGGGCAGGGGCAGGGGGAGAGTCCTGCTCCTGCTCCTGCTTCTGCATTTAATTAAAATATTAACTACGAAAATGAGCGAGAGAGAGAGAGCAACCACTGGAGTACACGCTCCGCTAACTGCACTCCGGAAAGCAGGTATTAAAAGAGGAAAATTTCGAATGCATTAAATACAAAATACTAAAAAGAACAGGTTTTAATAGTTAACACATTATTTTATAATTAACAACATTTTTTAGGAAATTTGTCAAATCGAAAAATCAAACAAAGTTTTCATTCACAGAACACAACAATACAAAAAAATAACATTTTGAAATACATTTAGGAGCAAATAGTTTGAAGAGTGTACAACGGACACGGCACGTGGAGTTAGGGCAGCTCCTTACCCCTATATATCTACCTTGCTATGTGCATATATCCCTATATATATCCCTCGCTTAATATATTTCCACAGGTCCTGGCAACGGGAACTCGTTTCAATTAACATTAAACATACGTTTTTGCATTTCAAGTTTCGTTGGAAAAACGCACGCGTCGCTTTTTCGATCGGAATATATATGTATGTATGTACATATATATATATATCTATATGTACGTATGTTGTATGTAGCAATATGTACATATATCCTGTATCCCCATCCCCATCCCGCTGGCATGCAATTAACGCACGCGCTCCGCTCCTCCTGCGTACTTCGTCCTGTTGCCAGTTCCCGTTTCCCGTTTCGGGCCCGGAACTATGCTTCATATCAAAGTAATTACGCATTTAAATCTTCCAAGCGTTGCGACGAGTCCACCAACCGAAAAGGATATAAACAAATAAAGTGCCCAACGGAGGGGGGGAGGGGGAAGGACAACGAAAAGTTGTTTACCGGTTGTCGGGCCAACGCCACAGTTACAGGTTGCAGATGCAGTTGCTCTGGTGGTTTTATTATGCGGATCGAAATATCCCCAGGCTTGAATCTTTAAATATAGAAAACATTAATGAATTTCAATATTCATTTTATTGTGCATATCTTGGGAAACTAAATTTTTAATAAAAAACCCCTCCTTCATAATAATATTCCAACTTGATCGAACCAAAGCTCCCCCAGTTTTAGGTCAGAATCTGATCCATCAGATCGAAAGGGAATACCTAATCCAAGTGATCTTTACGAACGAATGATCTTCGACTGACCAGCTACTGGGGATCATCGTGTGCATATGATCCGCCGAGGAAGATTACACATGTGTCTATGTCCGGATCAGGTAGAATCCGATCCGATAGGATGGCCGGATAATGATCGGGACGGGACTTAAGATCGCTGACACGAGGCTCACATGAACCGTGAGATTTGCATGTGAGCGCCTTTGGCTTTGACTTTTGGCACCGCCGAAGGAACAAAGGAACAGGATCGTATCGGTCCGCCTGCTACTGAATCTCCGAACTATCAGCTATCAATCATTGCGCAAATGCACTCCACTCCAGCCACTCCACTTCAGCCAAAGATTCACCGACACAATAAACCATCCACTGCACAAAGGAGACGGGACTTCAACCCTATTCTGGGCATTTCACCAGCATTTCCACAATAATTTCCATCGGCATTTCCCCAGCATCTATCAAAGTGCCACAAAGAAACAAGAACCAGAACCAGAACCCAAAACGAAACCAGAAAATGCGAAAATTTGAATAGAAAACAGGAGGAGAGGAGAGGAGATTGGTTGCCAAAAATCTGCGACACTCGAACAATGAACGTGTTAATGATGCCAAAATAATGGAAACCAGAAAACCAGGAGTCCCCAGATCCCGGCCATTACAATGCAAAAAAAAAACCGGAGAATAGTCCACAGAACAGAATGCAGCATGCAAAAAAGGTAATGGAAATATTGTCAAAGGATACAAAGTACACAGAGAAGCGCCGTTCGCTGGTCATGGTTGACAAGGATTCGGTTTTCGATTCTGTATTCTGAATTCGGAATTCTGAATTTGGATATGGAATGTGGGATTTGGCAAATGGGAAATGCCGCTGATGATGCTGATGATTTTTGCCAAAGGGAAAATGCTGGCTGCTCAAACAAAGGGAACGAGTTGTCCTGCGGATGGGAGCGGGAGGAAAACAATAAAAATCCAACGCCGCCGACTTACACCTGGTCGCTGAATCGCCCTGTCCCTGTCCCTGTCTCTCTCACTCTCTCTCTTTTCTCTTCCCATCTCGCTGATCGATTGATGATCGTGACAAAATGAAGCGACAGAGATGGCCAGAAATCGAGGAATCGAGGAAAAGAGAGCTGGCTATAGCCTGACTTTTGTGGAAAGATCAAGCGGAAGTTGCAATTCTCAGCCAACAACACGATCCCCAATGGTCGATGACGATCGGATACAGTACACACTCAGAAGTGGAAGTTCCAAAGGTTTGCATATATTCTGGTAGTTCTAATAATTCGGAACCATATATGCATATAGTGTAGTATATTTGTTAGATCATACTATTATTAATCCTTAAAATTCGCAATATTTTGCACTAGATCTGCATTTGAAAAGGGAAATGTAAGGGTAATTGCTATGGACTAAAGGAATCACGAAATAAATAGTTTCATAATTAGTTCTTTTTCAAAAATATATATTTATTTATTGTATTTCGGTTTTTGGATTCTTGGATTCCCAAACTGGCGACCCACTGTATGCTCTCTGCCCGATGTGACTTTGTCACATTTCCATCTCCTGACAACCGACTGTGGCGAGTTGTGTGAAAAAGTTGTGATCCTTTTGATCATTTAATTAGAGGAATATGTGAAATTGTTCGAACACCTTGCGGGGCCTGACTCTGCATGGCTAATAAGCCGGGATCCAGGACTCGGTTCAGTTCGGTTTGGTGCTGCTCCGTTCTGTGCTGTTCTGGTGCAGATCTTCTGACGGCGCTAATGAATAGGGGCGTGCGTGAGCTGCACATAAAATTCGCGTCCCGATCGCGACTTTTGCTAAGTTAATTAACACGGAAATCAAATTGCTGGCATGCCACCGCGGAGAACACACAACAAACAGTCGCAGAACTGCACTTGAGCAGAGTGATCTTTTGAGTTGGATTTTCGAGTGTTTAGTTTGAGTGGAAATTGGAGGCCTGGCCGAGTGGGAACAGTCTCGGGCCGAGTGCCTGAGCTGAGCGAGAGAGCGAGGAGCGCTCGGAAACTCTCAGAAAACTCTCCTACCTGTGGATGGGCACTCCACTCCAGTCCACTCCACTCCACTCGCTACCTGCCCAGGTAGGTAGGAAGGCTCTCTCTCTCTCTCTCTGGCCCGCAATTTCTCTCCCGGCTCGCTCTCGCTCTCTGTGAAGGGTACATAACGTGAGGGTTTAGGACGAAGGGACTCATTCTTGTGCAAGGTGTCAAACGATCAAGTTCAAGCCTTCTCCTCCTCCTACATCGATATATATTATTTTTTTCCGTTGATCGTACTCTGCGTGTGT
Organism: Drosophila setifemur; assembly: GCA_021224005.1. NCBI lineage: Eukaryota > Metazoa > Arthropoda > Insecta > Diptera > Drosophilidae > Drosophila > Drosophila setifemur. Next base: position 11,128,642 of record JAJJHY010001290.1, read on the forward strand.
GTGTCAAACACGAAAGAAAGTATTACATATAGTCAAAAATATAAAGCAAAAATCAGAAATCAGAAAATACAAATTGAAAGGCAGAGAGCAGCCATGTCATCGAGTGTGATCGATCTCTTCCCCACCACCATCAACACGGCGGCGAAAGTCTTTCGCTATCAGCACATAATGCCGGCTCCATCGCCAAATAGCAACAGTCACAGCCATCCCGGCAACCAGAACAATCCCGCCGGCATGCCCATCAAGACGCGGAAGTACACTCCCCGGGGCATGGCCCTGGCCCGGTCGGACGGGGCATCCTCGCCAGCGTCGACGGCCCCCTACAATGTGGACCAGTCGCAGTCGGTGCAGCGGCGGAATGCCAGGGAGCGCAACCGGGTGAAGCAGGTGAACAACAGCTTCGCCCGCCTGAGGCAGCACATCCCGCAGTCCATCATCGCCGACCTGACCAAGGGAGGCGGACGGGGTCCGCACAAGAAGATATCCAAGGTGGACACTCTGCGCATTGCCGTGGAGTACATACGGAGGCTGCAGGACCTGGTGGACGATCTGAATGGAGGACCGAGCACTGCCAATGCCACCATCTCACAGCTCCAGCTTTGCCTGGACGAGTCCAGCAGCCACAGCTCCAGCAGCAGCAGCAGCAGCACAACCGGCAGCTCCTCCGGCCACAATCTCTACTACCCCCAGCAGCAGCAGTCCGGCAGCATGACGACGAATCCCCTCCAGCAGCAGCAACAGCTGCAGAGGCAACAGTTCCCGCATCAGCCGCTGACACCCATTTCCATGAACAGCAACCTGGCTGGGGCAACTGTGGGGCAACAGACGGGAGCAAGTGCATCGGCCAACGGCCAAACCTGCCACTCGCCCACCTCCTCCTTCAACTCGAGCATGTCCTTCGACTCGGGTACCTACGAGGCAGCTCCTCAGCAGCTCTCCGCTCACCTGGACATCGATCTGGATGCGGAAACCCACTCGCACTCGCACACCCATCCGCATTCACAGCTGCAACTCAAATTTGAGCCCTACGAACACTTCCAGTTGGACGAGGAGGACTGCACCCCGGACGACGAGGAGATCCTGGACTACATTTCGCTGTGGCAGGAGCAGTAACTTCCGTGGGAACCCGATATCAGACCCCATCCTTGTATCTCTTCTAGTCAATGTTGAGTTGAACCAAGTGCCTCAAATTGTAAATAACACTCAGCCTAGAAATAGTTTTTTTTTTCCCACCCAACCACAAATTTTTTTTTCCTACTATAAGATAATTTTTTTGTACTAAGCTAAGACCACGAGACCAGTATCAATTATATATTTATAAAATAACCTAAAGCAAAACACTTTTTTTTTATTATTTGGTAATACAATTAAATGTTAATTAGTTGTTGGCCAAGAAATAAAGCAAGCAAAATACAATAATCAAGTTTGCTTAATTGGGGGGGATTGGGATTGTGGGGGGAATTTGTAATTTGGCCCAAAGATGCGGGTAGCACTTGGAGCCATCTCATTTTCTGGTGGGCAGGATGTGCGGGCTCAGGGCTCTGGGCTCTTGGCTCTGGGTTTATATGGCCAATAATGCATATTGCTGTTCACAATTTGTATGTCGCTCGTAATGCGTTAATACCAATTCCAAAGCAATCCAAGCCACCAAAAAAATTCAACAGGATCAGGTAGTCATGAGCAGGTACGATCAGCTAGATATATATATATATATATATAGGATAGCTGGAGAACACGTGCTACAAAACTGAAATTAAAATTGGAGAGAGTGTGGGGGAGTAGTGCCGGTAGAATCTTATCGCGATTTGCGGAGAGCAAACATTTCTACCATGCTAATTCAATTGAATTTGGAACTCAAATGGGGCGCGGACCCCGTTGTGGAACACGTCATCCGAATAGTATACATCTAGAAACGTTTGGCAAACATAATGGAGGTCAATGGAAAAACCCGACATTAAACCATCCATAAATGAAGGAAACTTCTAGAAATAATCCAGAGAATAAAATTTAATTTATTTTAGATAAAAATATGTTCATTTTGTATTTAAGTTTGGATATTAAAAGAAAAACCATAGTTTAATATATTAATTAAATTCAATAACAAAATCTAGTTTATTTTAGTGACATTTAAATATTTTGAAATATATATAAAATAAATATTCCCCTTGAAAACTATTTCTTTTATCCAGCACTAAGCCCTTCCTTTTGACATTGCTTCGGCTTCCACTTGGCTTTGTTTCGAGAGTTTTCCCTACAAATTGATGGCTTTATAATATAGTTCCCTCCACTTGGCCCAAGTCCACTTTCCATTTTTGGAAAAGCCTTTCTCCGCAGGGATATACATATATATATAACTATATTGAAGAAATCCTTTTCGCTCCCACGCACCAAGATGCGAGATCGGTGAAAACAAAGCCCGTGACCAGACAATAAATCACTTTGCATTAGAAAAAACAAACGCCGAGGAGAATGAGGATCAGACTATATTTTGACACATTAAAGGGCATCCAGAACAAAGAATCGCATTGTCCTTGGGATCTCGGGTGCTCTGATGCTCAGATGCTCCAAGGAAGCCTCGGTGAAAAGGGATATTTGAAATCTCTCACCCCCACAATTTCTCCTTTTTTCCTCCTTTCAATGTCAACACTGACACTTGACAACTCAATGCAATTGTCCCTTTTGGATCATGGAAATGGGTTTCTGGGTTTTGAGATTCCCTGGATTTCTAGATGCCTTTGAGCGCCGGAAGAACTTTCACCTTTCCACAAAAAAAAAAACTCTCTCTTCCCCAACACTGGGAATCCGACAAATGCCCATTTAATTCGGGAGTTGCTTCATTATTCCGCCCTTTGTCGATTTTCAGCTGCTTTCGCCTGTTTTGCAGGCGTGAATTAAAATTAAAGATGTTGCTTAATAGATTTCTCGGCGCGCCACTTCAGCAACATTGTCCAAGACCGACCAGAAAAAACCAAAACCCAACCGAAGAGTTAAAAACCCAGGCCTCGCATCAATCAGGCCCGAAAATGTTGACCAAATTATAGGCTCGCCCTGGATCGCAGCTCCAGTCCCAGATTGATGGTTGTAGCTTGCTCCTCAAACCCAAAACCCACTCGGAGTCGGAGTCGCAAGTCTTAGCTCATAATTCAGCTCTTTAAGAAGTTGTTACTTGAAACATTTATTTTTACACCTAAGGCGCGATCCGATCGCCCCGATAGCCAACAAAAATAAGAGCTAAATAAAGGAAAACCAAACTTGGCAATACTCAAAGAAATGGTAGAAAGGATACAACGAATTTTTCAATACCCTTTCAAAGAAGTCAAGAAGTAAATTATGAATTCCTACTCTGAATAATTTGAGGACCTCTTTTATTCGAAGAAGATTTTCTATTAATTTTAAAAGAAATAAAATAAATCTGAATAGCAGAAGTATATTACACTATAATAAACTATTGTTTAATATAAAATAGAGTATTTAAAATTGATTTGAATACTCAACCTGAGTATATTAAACAGAACAAGGCAATCAAAACAGGAACGTTGCAGGCGTCGTTCGGCGTTACCGATTTATTTGAATTTCAATAAGGCTCTGGAGATGGTTTTGGGATGGGATGGGATGAGCTGGACTTGGGCTAAAGATCGTTTTTGTTTTTGGGGTTCATTATCCTGTTATGTGTTATATGTTGGTCGTCGTCGGCGGCGGTGGCGGCTCTTTTGCCTTTCATCTTGCGGCGCACGCAACGCATTTGAACTGGGGCGTTATTAATTAGCGTTATGAATTATTGAACGAGACCCTCGGGTGGGGTCGCCCACACACTGTCTCCCTCTCCTTAATCTCCTCCTTGCTCCTTGCTCCTTGGGCCGAAAAAGTTCCTAACTCAACCCGAAACTATTTGCACTTGCATGCCCAAGCGTTCCACCAGTGCCAATCCCCAATCCCCACTTGATATCTTCATATTTCGTTAGCTCTTTTAGGGGGTTCCGCCGGAGCAGAGGATGCATAAATCGCAGCACCCTGCACGTACATCATCCCGAGGAGCCGAAGGGGAAAAATATGTTCCAATTAGCGAAGCCAAATGTGACAAGCCGGTCAGGCGGAGAGAAATAAGAAGCGAGGCCAGCCACGTTGCCAGTGGAGACGACCGACTCCGCCAGGCAAAAGTTATTTGAGTTGTCATATTAAGTTGTGATAAATGTAGTTACATACCAAATGTGATAACTCTGTCCCTGGATTTGGACTGCCTCTGCCTCAGCTTCGGACTGCTTAGGTAGGCGCCGGAATTCCTCCTCCCGGTCCCATGTCTATCCCATGATGATGATCCGCGACTTTTTCGTGCCCTCTCCCTCCGGGGATCAGAGATCATTCAAGACGTTTTCAAGGTGCCTGGGAAATTCCTAGAGCCGGCGTTTCGGCTCTTTGCCCCGTTTCCAGGGACAGTTTTAGCAGTTTTTCAGGCGCTTTATGACTCTGACCCTGACTTTGCTGACCTGCGTTTGGGTGGGACGAGACGGTTCTAGGATTGCACCTGCCCGCTGAGGGGAAGGGTTCGTGTTTTACCTGATCGATTACCTGCCCCTGAATGTGGGCCTAATAAGCGCCTGGACAATTGGCACGTCGCCGAAAATTCCGCGTCTTAATTTACATTTTTTTTTGGGATTATGTGAAGGGGAAAATCCCGAAGGGGATTTAAGACAAAGTAAGGGTAATAATTTTTACAACATGCTTTTGGGCTAATCCTGCTTCCTGCACCTTTTGTCATAAATGCCCCTCGAGATATTCTTTCTGAATTTCTGAAATTATTTTTCTATCTATCTGTTAGATGCAATTACTACTTTCTTCTTAATAAATTACAAAATTGAGTTAAAGTTGCTTTCCTCCGAGCAGTTCCTCCCCCCAACTGCATTTTGTTTATTCAGTTTTCGACGACCACCGGCGTGGTCCTTGCCTCCCAATTAAGTTCTTGAGACCGGGTCATCCCGGAGATGGAACTATGTCATAATCCCATTAGAGCGTGCAACACAAACACACAACACTTTCCACTGGGCGTTGCCCATTTCGCACTAGAACCACTTCCACTGACTAATTGCCAGCCTCTTGAGGATGTTTCTGCCCAAAATCCATAACCAAAACAAAAATCGGACTCTAGGGCAACGATGACAACCCAATCTCCGACCAACACACGTGCTCCTCTCACTTGTATCTCACAAATTTCAAAATTCAAATTTGCACACCGATCTCGCATTGAAATTCCGCAACACGAAGCGTCTGAGAGGTTCTTTGATGGATTATATGGATTTTGCCCATAAACTGACGAGACGGAGCCTCCAAACAAATAGTTCGACGCTCTATGCACAGAGAAAATTAATTATTCAATGGGAAATGTGCTAAAAAATAATTTAATTTGAATACAAATTTATATTTTTACTGAAAGATATCAAAGTTAACAAAAAGTTCTCTGGAATAAATTGGTTTAATAAATAGATCTGTAGAACGTTTAGATTTCTTTTCGGTGCATGGAAAGCGGCAAATAGTTTTGAAGTCCTCTGGCCTTTGGCTCCATCAATCTCTTTGCGGTGGCGTTGCTCGAGATTCTCGACTTTTGTCAAACACTCGCGCCTCCAGATTCTCCAGCTCTCTTCTCGACTCCGGCTTGCCCAGTTTGCTTTTATTTGCATAAAATGTGAAAGAGCGAAAACAAAGCCTGGGACGACGCATCTGCGGCGGAGAATTTTAGTTGCCCCAAAGGGGCCAAAATGGGCGGACAGAGCTGAACTGATCGATCGGTGCTTGTTGTTGTTATTGGTGTTGTTGTTGCTCCTTAGTTGTTGTTGTTGTTGGGGCCGGGTCAGCTGGCCATAAATCATGATCTGTAATTACCCGTTGGCGCAGGATGCGGCATCTCCACCACATAAGCCACGCGTACAGAAGAAATCCCAAAAGCCAAAAGCCGAAAGCCGAAAACCAGAGGTTCTCCAACAAAGTCGCAATCACAACTCAAATCCGAATTCGAATCCCAATCCGCAGAGTTCAAGAGTTTATCGGGCAGTTTGAAGAAAGGATTGCGCCGTGACCAAACACAATTCTTTCAAATGCATTCCCTTTGTTGGTTGCGTTGGTCCACGTCCACTTGACGTGGCTTCATGTACGCATATTTGTTGTGATAGCCATGCCAAAAGGGCGCTTTGATCCTTCGGACTCCGCTGATGCAACCACAAGGAGATCCGATCCTTTCACTCCTCGGCACACAATCCTTTCTTAAGTGCGCCGGCCGCAAATATTTAGATACATAGATACACATGTATCCAAAATAGCGCTGGCGATGGCCCTGGATAAACAAATGTGCGCCAGTTCCACGAACCCCTCTCACATCCATCTATATCTATTTTGTTCGAGTTTCAGTATGAGTTCCTTTGTTATTTGTATGGGCAATCATCGGCAGGCGACCACAGCCTCTAAACCTCAATATTGATTCATTTGCGCAAATGAAATGCAGGCGCTTGCCCCGTGGAACTCTCAGGATGCTGTTCTTCTTTGACCTTTTGGATATATTGATACTCTTTTACCAGGAGTTGTTTGCTCTAAGTTCGGGTTTTTGGTAGCACTTACAACTAAGGTATATAAAATAATACTTTTTTCTTCATCTTGAAAATATGTATTACTATTTGCATTTTGATGAGTATGATTTTTCGTTACAGCAATAATTTACATTTAATTTTTTCTATGTTTCTTAATGTTTCTTATTACAATTTAGTTTTCTGGAATCAATTCATATTTGTTTGTTCCTTGTCCCCTGAGCTTAGGGTATTCCCAGTTCATTTATGGTTAAATTTCCCATCAAGTTTCCTGTTTTGTCTGAAGTTGCAGACGCTGTCTTGCCCACTTCCCGTTGAAGGGCCGCCCAAAACCGAACAAGACGCGGAAAAAAGTCCACAAAACTGGCAGGTTTTGTCAATTATCAGGTGCAGCCTCAGCTCCAGCTCCAGAGCTCCAAGCTCCAGAGTGCTTCACTTTACGATTCCCTTTTTGTACTCCGCTGCATTTAAGCGTGCGAAATTTTCATTCATAAATGCTGGGGCAGTGGAGTTGCACTTGAGTTGCACTTGAGGGGCAAGAGCCGAGGAGTTGTACAAATTTCAGGCCCTGCCACAAAATGATCCTCGAATGAGTTTCGAATGCTGCCCAACCCCGAAAGTACCAGAAACAGACTCCCCTCCCACTGTGCAAAACCGATGCGATGCCATTATTTTCGCTCAACTGTAGTTAAATTAATTTACCATTTGCATGGGCATTGGTCGTCGGGGTGTAAATATTTGGACTATCCATGAAATCCATGGCCAGTGATTTCGTTCTGGTCGCAAGGTCAAGCCGGGATCTCTAACAAACAGATGTGCCATTTGTTTCCACTTTGGCCAGCTGGTCATTTGAGCCAGAAGGAAATCAATATTGTGCCACTAACAGATTCGTTGCACAGTAGCCAGTAGCCGAGGTGTGGCTACTGTATCTTCTAGTTCTGTTTTTTCACGGCCGTGGCTAATTTTGCAGTATGAATTTTCCCGCTTGGCATGTGCCCGGCAAGGATCAGGTTTCCACACCCCCAGCAGATATATATTGTATATGAGGAACCTAAGGTGAAACCCGATTATTATTATTCGCCTGACTCCTTTTATTGTGCCTGGCTAATGGCCATGATCAAAATGTAATTGAAATCGCCTGAAATTCGCTGGCCACCCAAAAACGTAATTACACCATCATTTTGATCCCATTTTAATGACTTTATTTACCCGGGGCCAGCTGCCAAGATCTGCGAAGATCTCCGATCCAATCCGATCTTGGGTGCGTGCCTTGCATCTCGGCCAGCAAAGCGAAACAATTGAAATCCCCGACTGCAAATTGCATTTTAATCAGCTCTATTGTGTATAATTAAAATGTGTTTAGCGCATTTCCTGTGGGGTCCACGTCCAGGTCCATGTCCACATCCTCGGCCCAAACTAGCCTCGGACGGTTGGAAATGAAGTTATCAACACTTTGCCATAAATTTCCAGCCTTTTCGTATTATTTTGGAGGGGGAGATCTCCCAGGGGCCGATCTCTGAGTCGGCTAATTGGCCTGGGATATCGCATGACAGGCACGCGTGTCCACTGAACAGAGAATCGGGGATGGCATTTAAATAGCTGCCGAGCACGCAAATAGCCCGAGCCCATGGATCAGGAATCAATGCCTCGGCACTCCAGTCCAGTCCCCCCGATCTGCGAGAGAAAGCATCCTCTTGAAGTGAAAACCATTTAAGGCGATGTTTACAATGCAATATAAAATGTAAGGGAAACTTAAGATCCCACCAAGAATTTAACTTTGTAAAATATATTTATGCTAATTTATTACATTTTAATAAAAAAAGAAATTCGATTAATAATAATAAATATTGTAGAACATTTTAATAAGCTTCTTTTGATAACTAAATGTGTTACAATTCACTTCAATTAAAATAAAATTGATATCAGTTTTTTCGTACACTTTATGGATGAATCTTTATCTTAACCTCCCACAATATCATCCACTCTATAAAGAAACCTTTCCTGATCGTTTGCGATTATGATTATGAACGTCGATCATTAGGCCGCATAAATGGCAATTAAAGACAGCGACACGTTCCAGCACTTCGGGCCCAAATAGAGGATGGGAAAACAAAACAATATCTTTTGGGGGAGATATATCTGTAGCCTCTAGAGAGATTCCAGGGTAACGATACGTGGACGGTATAGATTTCCACAAACTGCGATGACCAAACACAAAAAAAACACACACGGCCAAGGAAATATGAAATTATTAAAACCACAAGGTTGGTCCTTGGGTCGTCGCTCGTCCTTTTTCCCCGCATCCCCTCCTAGGATAGATGCGCTCAGATAAAGCAAATGGAGAAATAATAAAAGGAAAAAACAAATACCAAAGACCAAGGGCCATTTACGACCGCAGGATTCAGCCAGGATCGGTCCAGGAAAATGCTTCGTAATAGGGGAGATGCGTCTCTATTATGCGCCGAGAGAAAAAAAAGAGATGTTAGTCGCGTTCCGACCGAAAGACCAACCAACCGACCGACCGACTGACCGCGTTAAATAAGTCATAAATATCATTTACCCTGTCCTGGAAGTCTATCAATTTTTCATATTTAACGCCATTGTCCTCGGGGTTGCCGTTCGGTCCTTTAATCCTTTTGGGGCTGCCAGCGAATCACTCCACTCGGAAAATCATGCGGGATCCTCTCGGTTGTAATTGTCAGATTCGAGGGAATCAAGTCGCATAAATCGTCGTGACTTAGGCAGACGTAGGCACCCCATCATCCGAATGGAGATACTTATCGCTGGAGTGCTGCTCCTCGATGCTGTGTGGTCTGTTCTGTTCTGTTCAAAACTTTTTTTTATATTTTTGGGGGGATAAGTGCGAGTAAGTGCGCAGCGAGATGATTGCTGGCTGGGAAGGGGGTTCCCAATCCGCTTAGTTCTCAAAGAGCTGTCTCTCCGTGGACCTCTTCTCGATGGGACAACAGCTGAGCCTGGGCTTAGCAAGGACTTGTCACTGAGAAGGGGTCAACATGGCAGATGTGATTTACTTTTAACTAAGCTGAAGTTGGGTTTTTAATGCATCAAAATAGTGAACAAAATCTTTCTTTAAATATTCTATATACTAGGAAATAAATGTAGTTTTTTTCGATACCTTCCCTGCCCCAGAACATTTCCCCTTTCCCTTTTTTTCCCCCATTTACCCTGGGGGCCAGTCAAGGGGTAATATGGTTCAACACCAATTTAAACACTTCATGCATCTTGTTAGCTGCACCAGAGCCATTCAACATTTCCCCATCCCATCCATATCGCAGTGCTTATCCCAGTGCTTTTATCCCCTTTTGAGGCCCAGTGGAAGTGTAATGCGATATGCTGGGTTTTCCATCGACCCGGGTCCGAATCCGAGTCTTGGCGATATTCCCTTAGGGGGCCAGCGAGAGGAAGTGATCCAGAGGATTCCCCTCGATCGTCCCCACCTTGTGCCGCGAACAAAATACTGCTAAATGTATTGATTTCATGGCATACGGATACAGATACCGATGCCGATGCCGATACACTTTGAGCGAACCGAAACAGATACAGATACAGATGCATTGACTTCGGTTAATGGCCCTTGGCCTGACCCGCTTTGTCTTATAATTGGATTTAGATTAATTGCATCTTGACCGGCGAGAATCGAAAAACTGCACATGAAAAATTACATTAGACCACGGCGAAAAAACAGGGGAAGGGAAGGGGAAGGGGAGGGGGATCGATGATGCCCACAAAAAAAAAACCAAACCAAACAAAACAATCATAATTCTGTTTCCAAAGAAATCCAAATTGTAACAGGAGAGAGCGCCAGGCCAGGCCAGTCCAGGCATTAGAGATGATGCGATCCGATATATCTTGCATCTCGTGGATTTCTGCGAACTGCCGGCGTGTGCTACTTGTGTTTCACTCTGCCCCAGCACCCGCTGCGATCTCTCCATAAATATCCGAACCGCAAACTCATTCGTACCTCATTCCGTTTGTTTGTTTGTTATTTTGGGTGCACATCGCGCGACCTTTGCATAATTCTGACCGAGCAACGGGAGTCCGGAATCGCCGGCTCTTAATCATTAATTAGCGTTAGATCAATCACTGAGTCCTCCTCCTCGATGGCTTATCTCATCTCTGGGGAGCGGGAGCGGGAGCGGGAGCGGGAATCCTCATGCTGAAGTTTTTATTTTCCCTGAGGACGACACGGCCAGAAACCGGAGACAACATCGACGTTGACGGCAGTCATGTTTCTTTTAATGATAATTGCCGCCTCACAACTCATTTTTCAATTTGATAAATGCGGTTCGCGCGACCAATTCGCGTTCGCATCGCATCGATATGTTGCCACTCTTGGTCCCAGCTCCCTTTCAGCACTTTCCGGGGGACTGGTTCTGGTCCTACTGGCTCTGGGATCGGGTTTTGGGTCCCGGGAGTCAGGAGTCGGGTGTCGGATCACACGATTTGCATGTGTTTGTTTCCTGCCTGGCCAAAGTGTCAACACACTGAGCTTTGAGAGGGAGACGATGCGATTTCAGGGAGATCTAATTATTACAACAAACTAAACATTAAATATACTAAATATATTAAATTTTCAACAAATCGTTCTAAAATTATTTTCCAACTTTCTTCCCTCATTTCCTCATATCCAAAGGCAAACCGATAACCATTCAGTTATTGATTGATGGATCCCCTGATTACTCGCACTTAGGGATTTAATCTTTGCGAGAAATCCTTCAGTTTGCCACAGCCCCAATTCCAGACGACACTTTCTCAAGTGTCCCCAAGAGGCAACCGCTCAAGTTAACAGCTCGCGTTGAAGAACCGCTCGAAGGAAATCAAGAAGCAAGGAGCCGGAGACCAGAACAACAAAAGCCATCACAATTTGTCTTGATGGTCCCAATACGGCCCAAAGCGCTACCACCAAGGATGCTCCCTTTCTTCTCTGTTACCCTTTTTTCTTTTTTGCGCGCGTCCCGGCTTGTGCCATAAACCATTTAAACATTTTCAACTTGTTAGCAATTAATTAAATAGATCCGCCGCTGGCTAACAGCTTCGACTGTCATTTTTCTTGGGGTCCCCTCTGTCCAACTCCCTTGCGCTTTCCAGTCGCCCGTTAATTACGGCGACAGCATTCAATTTTTATGGAGGACACACGCCCCATTTGCATGCTCTCCTGTAGTTATTTCCGCAAACAGTCGAACCTCTACAACTTGCAACATGCAACTCCCAGAAATATTGCAGTTTCTATATACTGGAAAAACCATTTACATATTATAGATCCTGAAAACCATAATGAATTCTGAAAAATAGAAAACTATAGTTCCCTCAATGAAAGCTCCACTGTACATCCCTGCCCGGTGTAAAGTCTGGCAACGCTGCGGCACGCTTCAAAAGTTACCGCCAAAGGTTCAACTTACCGGCGATATAACCCTTCGCCCCTCTCTTTCGCACTCGCACCCGTCCCTCTCTTTCTCTCTCTCGTGCAGTTTTTTGAAATTTATTTCGCTGTTTTTGCAATTTAAGGTAATTATTATGTACCTTTGGGGTAATTTTAACACCTCGACACCATCGACAAATATCATCTTGGGGGCCGCACAGCCTACATATATATATATATATACACGATCCGAAGTGGAAGTTGGAGAAGAGTAGCACCTCTTCCTGGCTATCAAGCCACCGAAATCGCAACAACAACAACAACAGCAACAACGACAAACGTTTCTTAGAAGCGCAAAGCTTTCAACACCTTCGATGCGTGCCCAGCAGAGGAGGGAGATCCTCTTGCTCTCCCCACTCCCCACTCCTCCTCTTCCTCTTACTCCTGCCTCTCTCCAACTGGCTCATTGAGCTCCTCCACTCCTGGCCAGTTATTTTTCACACCTCGACAACATTTTTTCGCACTTGGAGCCGCGGCGTATTCGGCATATTCGGTTACCACAACAATCAAGCATTGCCGCCACCGCCACGACCTCATTTGGGCACTGAGAAAAATTCTAGGTTAACAAGGTTCCCTTGAAATTGATTCGATTCATAGAAGAATCTTGGGAGCATTAAAATGAATTCATTCAAAGATCTTATCTTATTTGTATATTTATATTGACTTTAAAGGGGAATTTACAATTAAATTTATTATTAATAAAGGGGAAACCCACAAAATTAAAGACATGAGAATTTAAAAATGAGAAATATGACTAAATTCTTGAAATTAAGTTGAATAAGAATTAATTCCTTTTTCTTTTTTCAATTGTTTAATTATTATCCAAATATTGGAAACATGCAAAATAGATATCCAACCCTAAGTGCAGAATGTGAACTCGAAAAACCAAAAAAAGAATACTACTACTTCTTCTGATTACCCGAATATTATTTAAGGACATTTCTGCCAGTGTACGTCTCCTGCTCCACCTCCGTGTCGGCAGGTCTGATTCGGACTGCCGTTTTTAATAACCGAAGCTGAATCTGAGACTGAGAATGGAGCTGAGTCCGAGGCTGATTTAGCTGGATGTTATCTCACTCAGTTCATCGGGATGCGCGGTTCGACTTTGGTTTCGGTTGCGGATTCGGATGCGGATTCAGATGCGGATTGGGACTCGGTTGTGGCTCGGCTTTTGGCCTTTGGGCCCTGCACTGCACTGCCCTGCCCTCGCCCAGGGAGCCGCCGTATCCTGTGCCGGTGCCTGCGCCTGTCCCCGCTCCTGCCCCTGTTCCTGCCCCATCCCTCTGCCCGTCAGCACATTTGGCGTCGCAATTATCGCAAGTAGCGTGCGTGTAAATTACCGTTATTAGGTGTGATCGTGCGAAAGCCACCAGTTGCTGAATAACATCGGTTCCAACCAGATCACCTCCCATCTTCCATCTTTTAGCTCCATCAGGCACAGGCACAACCACATCCGAAGCTCCAACGGTTTCACTTCGCTTTCATTTCCTCTGCGCTTCGAAAAATAAAGTGAAAGGGAAGGAAGCTAAATTAAAGCAAAGCAATCGCGAGCAAAAGTGACAATTTCCGATCTTTCCCGATCCCGCTGGCAGATATGGCCAAAAAGGAACACCCATAAAAAGTCAAATTAATGTGATGACAATAGATACCGATCTGCCGATCGTGCCGGACCCGATCTGACAGATTTCACGCTTATGATTATCGCCCTTTTTTGTTGGTAAGAGTAACTTACTACCAACCGATCCAGTTCATCACGTTTTACACTTGACCAAGGCGTACGTGAGTGGATTTATTATTATTTCTTATTCCGATTTAGATTCACATTCAGATTCACATTCAGGGTTCAGGGTTCAGAGGTCGTGTGTTTCGGTAGCTGGTGTTTTGAATTCCAATTAGTGGTAATGAACAGCAAGCACATAAACTATATAATTAATTGTGTCATCGCAGGATAAGATTCTGGATTTTTGGAATGAACAGAAGGAACGGGGATGCTGGCAAGGTGCTTCCGTTGGCAGACTATTCCCAGAAGTCTGGGTTGGAACTAAGAGTGGCTAGATCTACTGTGCAGATCTAAAAGGAAACCAAGATACATTTAATAATGATTGGGGAAAGGGATATATTTCCACTGGTATAATATGTAAATTACAAAAATATTACATATAAATTCCGCCATCCTACTACTTGCAACAATTTTTAATCATTTAGTTTTAAACTATGAATTCCTATCAATCAGATTAAATTGAATAAAAATAATGCAATATCAAATATTTCACTATTTCTTTAGCCCACAATTTCTACCTGTGTAATTTGATTTACTCCACAGATTCTTCCTGACCATGTAACCATTTTCATCCCCTTACCCAAAACCCAATTGGAGTATATGTAATTCCTCCGATCTTATCGGAATTCTGCAACACAATCCTCGCGAGCAACAGATGTCGCTAAAGTGTGTCCAACCAATTGGGAAATCTATGAAAATAAAGGTGGCGCTAGTTGAGAAATAGATATAGAGAAATAGAAATTCCACCCTCCAATTGGCAATATGTGCCACACCTGACAACCCTTATTTCATTCGATCCTACCTGCAGATCGGGATCAGAAAGGATCAACACTTTCCTCGTCTCATGCGGTTTAATTAATCACTCCGTCCGCGTTTCGGGAGCCTGGACTCCGCGGCTAATTAAAATGCTACCAAAACATTTTCCATTCCCGATCTTTGGGGGTGTGGTTGGAGAAAATTGAACAGGGGTTGCTATAAAAAGGAAAGGGGTTCCCTATTCTTGGGGGAGGCGTACAGGTGATGACGCAAACGATTTCCATTCAGGATATTAGAAATGCATTAGAGGGGTGCAATCGAGCGATCGGTGCCAGCTTTTAAAAACCAATTATAATGTAAATGGTTTTGGTTTTGTTTTTAGATTCTGATTCTGATTTTCAGCGCATCTTCTTTTTTTCCGATCTCTGGGATCGCTGCCTGCTGAAGGCTCCGGCTCCCTCTATTTCTGTGATGATCTCCTTCTGGCAGCTGCTCTCGGGTTCGGCGGGTTCTTCCTTTTGGGTTAATCAAGGTTTTATGCATTTATGGGTGCAATCTCGTTACCCGATTTACCCTCCGATCGTTCCGATCCTCGCTAACGGTACTCCACCCTTTGCCTGACCAGTGCAACAAAGTATCTCGATCGGTGCAAATCCTCCTCGGTTTCTGTTTCGCTTACAGAATTTATGAATGCTTTATGGCGGGGGTGTAGAAGTAGGAGGAGGACGAGGAGGAGGAAATAACTTCACTTGTTACAGCCGGCATAAATACTGATGACTCCGAGTCACAAGTCACGAGAAGTCGGCAACGGTTAATGAGGACCAATTCTTACACTGGGGACAATCTGTATGACTTTCTAAAGCTCTAAATTTAAGAACAAAACCCTTTGTTATCCATGAGTATATAGCATTTAAATTATTTTTATGGATTTTAGTATCGGAATTAATCAATAATTTTCAACCCTTGCTACGCACAAAACATCATTTACTATCTAAGAACCGTCCGATTCTCCTAGTATCACTTTTAGTTATCTTGCAAATAATTTAATCTCTCGAATTCTGACAAGTGTAGCGCCGACTTGTAGATTGCTGGTCTGAAGTTGAGGGGCATGGATTCCGATGGAAAAAGGAGCAGAATGAACTCGCAGTTCGATTCCCTCTGAACAACGGCTGTCAATATCAATGTCAAGGCGGCAGTTTCGCGCCAAAGCCCACGCAAATCACTTTGTTTTCTGTTCTGTGATTTCTGCATGGTTCCCCCACACGATCGGGCCGCCCTTGGTATTCATGATGCAGCACACACTTGTGGGATTTGTTTGCTATATTGTGACGGGGGGAGAGCTTATGTTAATGCCTGTTTGTATATCGGACTGATCGGAAGCACGTGTCAAATGTGGCCACTGGTAAAAGTCTGAGAACAAGAACCGTGGCCAAGGCCACCAAAAGTCTGGGAAATAACCAAGTGGGGGGAGACTGCAGTGAAAGTGCTCCGTCGGTCTTCGGTCTTCGGTGTTCGGTGCTCGGTTCTCGTCTCGCCTTGTTTTCTTTCACATGATGGATCGCATTTTATATCAAGTTCCATAATGAATTCGAATTCTCCTCGTTCCATTTCTTTTCTCTGCGCTGTTTTTGCTTTCAATGCAAACGACATCGACAAAAGTGGAAGTGCATTGAAGTCCTCTTATTTTACTTTTTCTTTTTCTCGTCTTGACAAGGATCTCAGATTTAAGTCTCGATTTTCCCAAAACGTAAGAAGTGAACGCAGCAAGAAAGGAAAAATATATATCGTGTAGTGGTAGTGGTAGTAGTAGTAGTGTAGGCTCCCCGAGGACAAAGGACTGCCAGCAGAATAGAGGAAGCGAGAGGGTGCGCTAGCAGGGAGAGGGTGCACCCACAGGCAGAGTGAGAGGGAGGTACTCCGACCCCGACCCCTACCCCGACTACGGTCCTCGATCACTTGTAGAGCCCTCTCCGCAAGGACTCGACTCGACTCTGCCAGGGCAGGTAGACGAAAAGAGGGGTTGAACTCGCCGTCGCCGTCGCAGTCGCTGCCGGCGCAGGGCCCGGCCGGGTATTTAAGGGGCTCGGGCAGGACGAGGTTTATCATTGCGGAATCTGATTCCACACAGCCAACATCTAGCCAAGAGCAAGAGCCAGGATTACCATGACGAGCATCTGCAGCAACAACACCTACCAGCAGCAGCAGCACTACATCATGCTGCAGCAACAGCAGCACATCCTGCAGCAGCAGCAGCACCTCCAGCAGCAGCACCAGCTGATCGCCCCCAAGATGCCGCTGGGCAACAGCCAACTGCAGAACATGCAGCAGCAGCAGCAGCCCTCCTCCAACGTGGGCCCCATGCTGGCCAAGAAGAAGTACAACTACAACGCCATGCCGTACGGCGGCGGGGAGCAGCAAATGCCCTCGGTGGCCCGGAGGAATGCCCGGGAGCGCAACCGCGTCAAGCAGGTCAACAATGGATTCGTCAATCTGCGCCAGCACCTGCCCCAGAGCGTGATCAACAACCTCTCGAGCGGGGGACGCGGGGCCAGCAAGAAGCTGTCTAAGGTGGACACCCTCCGGATCGCCGTGGAGTACATCCGTGGTCTGCAGGACATGCTGGACGACGGCACCGGGGGCCCCCGACCCATCTACAACTCCGCCGACGAGAGCAGCAACGATGGCAGCTACAACGACAACGACTTCAGCAGCGTGGATAGCAGTCCGCAGTTCGTCAACCAGCTGAAACTGAAACTGACCCAGGCCCACTCCTACCACTCGGCCTCGCCCACGCCCTCCTACACTGACTCCGACATCTCCGGGGGCTATGTGAAGCAGGAGCTGCCCGACCATACCGCCCACCTCAAGTTCGAGTCCTTCGACAGCTTCAGCGACGAGCAGCCCGACGACGAGGAGCTCCTCGACTACATCTCCTCCTGGCAGGAGCAGTAATCATGGCTCATCCCAGCGATGCAGTCAGCGATACAAAAATCCAAATGGAACCAAAAACCCAACAACCCAAAAAACTTGTACAAATTGTAAATAGCGACACTGTTGCCTTAGTGAGGAGTGAGACGGAAACTGGGAAACCAGTTCCCAGAATCGAAGCTATCTTTTTTTTAACCTAGCCTTTAAGCATGGAAGACAATGATATAAAACCAATATTTTTTTCATAGTATTAAGTTTGTTATAAGCATGGAAGACACTAAACTAACTAGTTATAAGACAACATTATTGACATACAATAATAAAAACAAACAAACAATCTCAAAACCAAATTCAAAACCAAGACTTTTTTACTTCTCTCGCATTTTCAGCTCTTTTTTACAGCCTAAAAAAAAATATTTTTCAATCCGTTTTAAAAACTTTGAAAATTATTACAAAATAATAGAAAATCGCAGCTAAAATACTTTGAAAATTATTTGAAAATATTAAACAAAAAAATTTTAATAATCAGGTCTTTACCTTGTTTTCTAAAAAAAAAAAAATGTAATCCCGAATTTTTTAATAAACTCTGATTTAAAGAAATATAAAAAGGCATCTTGGAACTATTCAAGTTTTCAAGTGCCCAACAAATTACTGTCTATCCAAGATCGCTTTCCTGTCTCCCGAATATTGTTAGATTCAGTTGCCTTGGGCATGACTCACTACGAGGGGGTAGGAGGAGAATAACTATGACAACCCACAAGGAACTTAACACCCGTGCCGGAGGCCGGAAATAACAGAGAATTTATTCCCTAACGAGTTAAAAATTTGGACAGGCATTGTTAATGGCGCGTAAATTGCCCGTGAGCCTTCAACATCAAGCATCGCCTTCACCCCAACCGGAAATAGGCAGTCACGCCTGAGGGGCCAAAGTGGACTAGTGGAAGTCGGGCTGCAAGGACTATACCTATAGCGCATATTGCATCAAAATCGATCCACGTGGCCGGCGCACCCCAGCCAGAGAACATAAAAAACCGGATACGGCAGGAGACGTACTTCCAATATCTCCTCGCAAAAATATAACAAAATATTACCTAGATCCTAAAAACAATTTAAATTAATATGGTGTTCAAATTAAAGTGGATATTCTTTTACTAGCATTAAAATAAATAGCGTAATATGCGTTGGTAATATTTAAAAATAATATAATATACACTTCCAAATATATATTAAATAAACCAGAAAATATATACTATAATATATACCCGTATTTCGAGAATATAAAAACAGCTTTCCAAGTCGGTAATCACGAGCCATGAAATGCACTTCCGCTACCCCCTTTGCTAGGGTGAACTATTCCTCGGGGAAAACTAACCCCCGAACCCTCGGAACTTTCGGTCGGCGTGTGCCAAGATGATATGCAGGAATGTCCACCACGCC
The DNA here is from genome assembly GCA_021224005.1 of Drosophila setifemur. NCBI lineage: Eukaryota > Metazoa > Arthropoda > Insecta > Diptera > Drosophilidae > Drosophila > Drosophila setifemur. The sequence goes on from JAJJHY010001290.1 coordinate 11,147,552, forward strand.
CACCGGGACACCGGGACGCCGTGACACCAAGGCAACCAAGACAAAAAAGGCACATTATGCAAATGGTTAAGGGAAATTCAAAAATGCGCTGGACACGTGCAATGAAGCAGCGAAGGATCGCAGGGGAAATTAGAATAGCGAGCGAAGATCGAGGATCGGGGATCGCTGACCCGCCCCAGGACCATGAATGCCAAGATACAAGAGACAGGAAGCATATCGTCTTGCCAAAAATTCCAATATTTTTCCTTAAAAAAAATAGGAACTGAAAGAGGAAGAGGAAGCCGCCGGGGAGGGAGGAAGGATATATAATATTTGTGATGAGGGAGGTAGGTAGTGGCCGAGGACAATGCGAAATGTGATTGTATGTCAGCTTAAGATAAAACCAGGAAGCGGAACGCAGACTCTGAATGAGAGTGAAACTCGCTCGCCTCGTCTCGTCTCGTGTCTCATTGTTACAGGATATTAAAAGAAGCTTAAGCCAAAGCAGGATCCGACATCCAGGACTCAGGATCCGCCATCTGAATTCACGACCTGTCCTGCGGAGGTGTCAAAATACGGGGCTAAGCCAATGTCCCTTAATAGGCTAGCTCCGGACTCTTATGCAATCTTAGCTCAGAGCTCAGAGTCCAGAGACCGAATTCCGGATTCGAACTTCGGGCAAAGTTTATCCTTCCATAAATGCATCTCTTCTATATTTGTATTGGATATCTGCTGATCCTGATCTCGTATGACAAGGATCAGTGAACTGCTGCTGCCGGGCACTTGCGATAAATTCATTTGGCTGGCCCTCAGGAAGTAACTTCTTTAGTCCCTGTCGCAGGAAGTGCATTTTGTTTGTTTTGCATCTCCTTCGCCCAGACTTCGTCCAAATTGTCCCCGGGTCCTGGCCGTTTTCGTTTTCGATTTCGTTTTATTTATTTTTGTAGATGCGCCCTCGGAAATACGAGCCCAATGTTATTCTATCATGTCGCAATTCAAAGGAAAACGAACATCCAAGGACATGCCACGCAGGACACTTGTAGCTCATCTCGTAGGTTGTACTTCCACTTCTACTTGTACTTGTACTTGTACTTCTCTGGTACTTGGACTACTTGGATGGCATTGTAAATCGTAAATGGTAAATGGTAAATTGTAGTTTGCAGTTTGAGTTATGTGACTTTATGACGGCGTCGCTTCGCTGGCCAAGATTTATGACCCATGTGTCAAAATACGAGAGCGCATGTTGCCCGAGTCGCGTTCCCTTTCCCCCTGCCCCTACAGCATCCCTCCAGGAGCCCTGGACCAGCCATCCATCGATCAATGGGTGTTGGACCCTCGAACCTCTTGTTAGATTTCGCACTTTGCCAGGCGTCAAGTGGCAGCGGTAGTTGCATCTATAATTTCAGTCCCGGTGTCCACTGCACTTTCCTTCCTGGTAGATTCTTAATGAGGCGACACCGAGTGGTAGCCGTCTCCGGATCCAGTTCTCCCATTTGAGTGGCCATCCGAAGGACGGTCAAGAAGTCAAGTGCCCTTGGATACCAGGAAGGTTTGGCAAGGCAGGAATCCTCAAATGCGTCTGCTGCAAAAACATTAACGGCTCAAAACAAGGAAACGATTCAATTAAAGGAAACTACTCATCACATTCGTAAAAAGAATTCCGAGTAGTTTGTCCTTCTGTTTATTAAATTTAGTTATTTCATTTGTTTAATGGAGTTTGTGGAACTCGAAGACAGGAATAAAATGAAATATCTTTTTTTTTTTTGGAGCATTTTCCATTTAATCTGCGATCTTTAATATCCATCTGAAGATCTCTTGACAAACCAATCTGCAATCCTCTGAATCCACGGGAAAACTTATGTTTTCTTGCAACCGAACAACTCATTTAGCTTGTATCTCCAAATGACTCCCACCGATTAGCTAACAGCACGACACGAACCTGCTATCTATATGGGATGGGATACACTCTGGAGATACTCTGCACCCTCGCAATCTTGCTCTGATCAATCCACTCTGCTGGATCTCACCTTTGATCCAGTTTTGTGTCGATCACTACGCTACATTTAGCACAGTGTGAACTGACGGTAGTTAAATGACTTTGCAGAGCACTCTATAGATAGCTGAGTGAAAAGGGATCGGGATCGGGATTGGGATTGGGACTGGGATTGGGATCGTGATCGAGACTTTGACTTGATTGTTGACATGATGGGAACTGGAGAAAACTAACCGCAGAATCAACAATGGCGCACATTCACAATGGCAAGGAGCAGTGCTCAGTGCGCACACGTGTCCGATCCTCTATTTTTCTGTTCAGGAACGGTTTGTTCTGTTTCTGACTATGCAGGTTTCGGGACCCAATAAACTATCAGAGGCAATCAATGTCAGAGGGTTTGTAGAGCGAGCAAAAGCCAGATTCAGATCCACGGCAGATCCAGGCATCCATTGCTAGACAATGAGGATCCGTTGAATAGACTTCGCTGGAATATCCTGCGGCCCATTGTCCTCGTATGAAAAGTGATTTCGTCGTCTTTTATTTCGCTGCTGATTTTAACGACATCGCCGCGTTTTACTTTACACTCGCCGAATTCTAACAAAAATTGTCCATTGATGCGTGCAATGGATCCTGGATCCCGATCATCTTTCGGTGGAGCAGGCGAGAGGTCAAGGCGAAAAGCAGAAGGATGCGGGATACCCGGACTTCGTTACACGCTAATCCAAGCACTTTTAGGGCCCTCCTCCTGGCAGGACATTAGCGTGTCCGATGCGAAGGTGTCGCTTACCGCTGGGCGTGGAAAATCCTCTACCTGTTTTCTCCTGTTTTCGCTTCTTCGGGAAACTTTCGGGATTTTTCACCCATCGCGTGGAAATTTGCGAAACGAACAAGTGAAATGGCGTGAAAACCAGGAAAATGAACACGTGTTAAGGCTGTTAGGGCGCGACAATGTCACGGACTAACGATCCCCGGCAGGGACAACACAGTGACACATTCAGGGATATGTCCGGATGAAGGTGGAAAGAAGGAGGCGGAAGTGTTCTCCTCTGTTCCCAGTTAAGTCGGACTTGGACTTAATGTACATAAACATGATCATCATTGAGCCGAGGGCACGGTTTCTATATACATAGAAAAAGTTTCCCAGACAATGTCTTTCTTTGATGTAATTCATCAGATTCAGAGGGGATCTTCTGTACTGCCATCAATCTCGGTGGTTTAGTTCTTCAACTATAGGTCAGTTCTTCCACCTGACTGCTCTTGACCCTGGGAACTTGCCCAGCAGACAATCGCTAAAACGCAGAAAGAAAACCGACTAGGCGGGGGGATTTACTAAAAAATCGCATCGGGAAAATCAGATCAGATCAGGGCAGACACAAAGGCAGCGAGCGAAACCACAAGATAAACCAGAGCGGGGTCGATATTGAGTTCAAATCTGGGGTTAAGATTGAGGTTAAGAGTAGTGTGGATCGATCTTCAAAGCGAAGTCACCGACCGCAACAGGGAAAATGTCAACCGCAAGACTGCGATCTAGATGGATACCCTCCCTCCCATTCAACCGAGGATCTTCCATAATGATCGTGATGATGACGTTGGCCATTCCGCCCGTCCTTTGAAGTCCCCCGATTTGGTCCTTCTTGTTTTGTTTGTCTATTTTTTTTTTTTTTGCGTACCGCTTTGTTTTTGTGACTGCCTCCTACGATGCGATAATCGATTTATCAAGCCAAGGAGAGGCAAGCCAGCAATGCGCTTTGCCAAAAAGAATTGTGACAAACTCCAAACGCAAACCGCCGGCCAAAAAAAATACAAAAAAAAAAGAGAGACGAGAAGGCGGCAATTTTTAATGCACATTGAGGTGCATTAAGACGTGAAATTGTCACCATTGTGTGGCCATTGTCCTGCCGGCAGCGGCCCACATTCAACATTCAACATTCGGCAGCAGAGACGGCAAAAAGAGCATTGGCCAAGTCCGAGGATAATAAAACCGATCTGAGCCGATCAAAAGGGAGTATGGCAACAGTCGGCGGTCCTCAGAGCCAGCGTTGACAGCATCGAAACCGATGTGAATAGGCCAGCAGACCCTTTGCTTCTTTTTTGCCGATGCATTTTCCGCTCTCGATATTCCTAGCTGGCTGGCTTTTATGGCATTTATGCAACCGAATTTTCATGGACCGCATGCCACACCCACCGGGAAAATGTGAAAAGAGATCGTCGCAAAGGGAAGGAACCAAACCGAGAATAGAACCGAAACCAAAACCGACAAAAAAAAGGGAAAAAGACTCGAAAAACTGGGCGTATTCGCTTTAACACCCCAAAAAGAGCAATTCCCAAGCCGGTATGCACGTGGAAATGGCTGAAAAGATACACATGAATGCAAAAGATACATTTGTGGGGAGATCCAAACCCACAAAAATAGTTCAAAAATTGAAATAGTCGCACAATTGGAACACTAAACCTATAAACCGATTGAGGAAAATACTGGTGGGAAATTGCAGATACTGAGCTACAGGAAAAATACAAAAATAATGTGGCTAACAAATTTGGGAAATAGTTTAATTAATGCAGAAATAAATATGTACAAATAATTGCATCTGCCCCTAGGAAATATATCGAAGTCCTCGAACTATCTAGAAGATACAACCAAAACAGGCACGTGTTTCCGACGATGCGGGACTATCTAATCGAACGATGCTGGTGACAAAACCCTCGGGCTAATCTCAATTTACCATCGCAGGCGATTTTGTTTTTCTTGTGAATTTTTCGCCAGCAATTGATATCTCGCAGATACCGTATCTTGTAGATACAATTACAACTAGCAGCGGGCGACCGTCGTACTATTGCACAGCAGGTTTCCCAGTCCTTTTCCCCCTGATATAGGTATGTTCGCTATATTTGTGTGTACCTGTTCTACGATTGCAATCCACAAAACTAAATATCGAGAACACGCTTCAGAATTTAGCGGCGCTTTGCATAGGATACAAAACTGAACCGAAGGATAGGAAATTTAGGTAGTATCCCGATGCATTATTAATGGTCCAGCCGGATCTGAGTCGCTCCGATCAAAGCGTTTCTATTAAGCGGCCAAGGCGTGAACAATTATGCCCTAAACATTTGGGTCAAACACCGGCCACGCCTCGTTTCGATTCCGATTCCGATTCTGACTCCTATTCCGATCTTGGACTACTCCCCGCTTCCGCCAATTTAGAGCATTCAATTCAGAGCACCGCATCGCAGCAGGTTGTCCTTTTAATTGAGGTTGCCCTTTGGGTTCGTGGAAAACAAGTGCTCGGCGGTTTCATTGAGTATCCTCAGCATCCGACTCTCCCGTCTATCCCGACTATATTTAATTCTATTCGATCCGCTCCGATCCGTTTAGGTTGAGGGGGCGAGCCGGCGCTAAGAGCAGAAACTTTGCATAGTCCCCCGGACCAGAACCGATCGCAAATGGAAAGCTAACAAAGCATGCCGAATTATTTATACGCTTGTCGAAGTCTGGGAATAATCAATGATGGATAATCGGTGAGGTGGGATACAGGATACAGGAAACAGGTCTGGGAAGCGATTGGAGAAGGATCAGGGGGTAATTCAAATAATATAATATTATATTTGAAGTTGCAAGATTTCCCAACGAAATATAGATTAAAAGGTAATAGTGTTGTTAATTGTAAAAATCAAATTTCTCATATTTGTAAATGTGCAATATTATTGTAAAATTAAAATAGTGTTTAAAGGGAATATAATATTCTGGTCAAAATTAGAATACCCCCTGCCAGGGTATAAAAACCCCTGACTCGAACTCAAAACCGAACAACTTGTTAACTCCTCCTCGCCTCGCCTCTCTCTATCGCATATAACCTGACAGATTGACGTCTCACTGAAAGTATCTACGAGTGCGCAGCGCGGGCATGTGACGTTGTGAAAGAGTTCCGAGCGGTGCATATCGTGACGGGTAATTGACATGCAACACGTGCTCATGCCGTCGCCGTCATCGCCGCCTGTCATCGCCTCGGACGAAGAGCAAACAAATTTAGATATCCCAATAGAACCCAGATATACTCGTACGTAACATGGTGAAGGCAAGGAAAGAGGCAGATCTCAGTCAAGTGGTTCGTTCGGTGGCTCTGCAATTTGCCACCGTTTGCTGTGTGGAAAGTTGAAGAGAAGGGCTCTCCATCTCAGTCACTCGATCAGAGAAAAGTCAAGCCTTTGCTGACAGCCAACTTATTATTGGATTTAAGCAAAAACTCGTATAATAGAAGTTAGAATATAGAATATATCTATGAATCTTTGTACAAGCCCGATTTTTGTTTTTTAATTCTCCCTCGCCTAGATGGATTTAAAATTTCCTTTCATCATGCCCCATTGTAAGAGTTACACTTGCCACCTTGCAACCACCACAGTTGGCAGCCAAAATTGCTACGCTTGAAATTACAAGCCAAACGGAAGGAAGTGCCAAAGAAAATAATTATCAAACCATATTTTTTGTGTCCGACCCGAAATGGTGTTAAAACGAGGAGGAAAACCACAAAAACTATCGAGATATTCGGGGGTTTTGAAAGGACCTCGCACAGGATATGCGCGTACAGTACAAATTGAGTTGTTTCCTGCGCCTTAAATTGCACACTCACGATCCCGGAGTGGCGTGGCTTGGTGTGGCGTGGCGAATATGATTACTGATAAGCGCCTGAATTCTGTGTCAAATTGTAGGAGTCGAGGCTTAGGGGAGATCTGCAATCCAATCCAATCCCATCCCCGACCCATCTCTCGCATTACACACGCCGTCTAAAATTTCGAGGCGCGTCAGCGCAATCGGAGATTTCCAACACCTTTCTCTACAATTTGCGGTCGCCCGGCGTTTCCGAACTAATTAATTTTGATCCTGGAGGCAACATGCGCGTCGAATGCGCTTAACAGCTTTCTCCAGTCCTCATCACTCCTCTCTTCTCTTTACTTTTAACTGGCTGGACATGCCTGACGTAATGGCTTTACAGCCTCCGATCAGCACGCGCGTTGCCTCTGCCTCCTCCTCCGCCTCTGACTCTGCAAAGTGAGTGCTCGGACTCACCCAACAGCTAATTTTGGTATCCGACAGATACTACTTTCTAGGCTAGGATGATGATGATGCACAATTTTTGGATAATCCCATGGAATGTTTTTGCGCCAAAATTATCTAGGCATCTTGGGTTAATCAGCCGAAGAGATCTCTCCTGAAGACTCCCTAATTAGCCATATTAAAAATACAAAATAAATGAAGGTACTACATCTTACTTATGCAAACAAATACATTTGTGTATATAAAAGGGATAATACCAATTGAAAACATAATAAAGATAATATAATAATCCAATAATAAATACTGCCAAATAAAATAGTCACAATGATCGGTGAATAATTACTATAAACAAAAGAGAAGTCCACAGCTAAAGTTCTTTTCAATGTTAGTTGTATCTGTCAGATAATTTACGGTAGTCAGAAAATTTCCAGAAAACCATCATTATTGCCATCACTCCCCAGATGAATTTGCGGTTGTTAAGTAGAATTTAGTTTTTGGCACCGCACACCGTGATTGCCACCGCAATCACGCTTCGATTGTCCCCGGACTCCGTCCCCAGGGTTCCGAGGACCCTATATAGCCCCGATAGATATATAGTCTTGGGAGTTGGCAAGCCAATTTGCGGCAGATGCGCCGCGCAGGACAATAAATGTGCCACTGGCGAACGCATCTTTATCTCGAATCGCCGGACAATGGGAACCCGGTAACAATTGACGAACGCCCACCGAAATCGAGGTAAATAAATTGAATGGCTATCGAATTGAGGCTGGCATTGAATTGGAATTTTGTTCAGGAAAAGCCACGGCCCCGGCCAGATGGACCTGACCCATAATAGAGACACAAAAATTGTCAAGGCAGCACGGCACACAAATAAGATGTCACGCATCTCCAAAACGCGACCAGCAGAGAGACAACAACGGGCCACAGATACATTTGCCAGAGGACCACCAATGCGGAGGCGGAGGAGTGAGTTTCGCTTGCCCTTTTTTCGCCTATTGTTTTGGGATGGCCTCGCGTTCACGACACCCGCCGTAGATATAGCCATCTCCGAATATATATGCTCATACCTCTACCTATATTTTGGTTTGGCAATGCGGTCAAAACATTGTCCTTGCGAACAATGCCGGTCTGGGACCGCCCAACACGCCGGCTCGATGCACGGAGCGATGCTGGAAATACCTTGAAATAGCAATGGCAATGGCAATGGTAATGGGCAAGGAATAGATGCGAGCGAGTTCTTAACTGCTATTAGCATGCTGGGCCAGGGATAAACCCCTCACTGTGACCCGACAACAAAGCTAAACAGTTTCTAATTGTCGCAAACAAATCCCGAGGCCCGGAGCCCGGAGCTCGAAACCCCGAAGCCCGGTTGTTTGCCCGGTTTGTTGGCCAAATATTTACACACAATTAGCGAAACTGGCACGAGTTCTGAGTTCTGAGCCATCTGCATCTGCTTGCTGCCAGGAAAGGCCCTGGCACACCTGGCACCGAGCCCCTAGATAGGAAATCAACTCAATTCTGCGGGGACTTGTTGCGGTCAATCTCTGGAGGCATCTCTCGTCCAGGCCTCGTCTCTACCAGCATCTCTACAAGTCATCATCAATGTGAAACTCGAAACACGAGCCGTTCGCATGCCAAAAATTTCCATTTTTATGCTGGTATCTATTAGTATGCGGCAGAAATCCCCAAGAAACCCCGGTTGGAGTTCCAGGTAATGTCAACCGATCTTCTTCCTGTTCGGAATCCTGCCTACTTGGAATTTCCCTTGGACAAAATGCAAACGGAACTGCTTGCTGCCCATCAACTCTTCCGTTTTTCCATCGAAGTATTTTGACATTTTCTGTGGTCAATCACTCCCTCCCACAATCCTTTCTCGCCAAGCACTTCCGTGGAAAATGTCGCCAGTGTTTGTCCAGGGGGCTGTGCCCACTTAACTGGCTTAGGCATTGTCTTCCAACCACAACACAGAACTCAGAATTCAGAATACAAAATACGGAATACAGAATACGATTCCCTCTCAAAGATTCCCAAACTGTCACCAATAAAAATTTGCAACTAATTTTCCTGCCGCCTGTTTCAGCTTCCGCGCATGTGCAGACAGAAATTGAACACCGAACAAATAAAGCGAATCGGAAAGATACTGGGAAGCGGCTCGTTAGTTGGCCCAGCGATTGGCGATTTCATTTTTGATTTGTGTCGGCATATTTTGCATACATCAGGTTATGCCAACAAGTCGCCGCAAGCGAGGGCAGTTCGAGGAGTTCTCACTTAGTGGATTTATGTAAAAAGTATCTGCCGCATTGCATATTTCGTATCTGATTCATGTTACAAGTTTACTTACCATCTATAATGAATGTTTAACTGAAAAGATACAATCAAATTAATAAATAGCTTATAAAAAGAGGGAATCTTTTGAATATAATATAAAGAGTTTTAAATGTTCATAATTCCCATCTACTAACATATTTCCTTACCCACCCAGAAGAATCCTAGAGGAAGATCAAAGAAATTCCTTAACAACTTCAACTTTCCGTTGCACCATTTATGAATTGCCCAGCCCAGCCAATTATCCTGGCACTGAGATTACCTGACCCAAAATTCATGACACATCGAGAGAGTCGCGGTGGTATTACCTTTGGATAGAACCTCGCCGAACCCAAATGAAGACCAATCAACACAGCAAAGGTGGCACTCGAGAATTATTTCACAATCAATTTGGTCCGGCGGCATTTTGCCATCTAATTATAATCGAAACGCAACGATCTGAGGAGCCGCCGGTCGTCTAACTAAGGAAAAAATGTAAGAATAAGAAAAATTCAGAAACGGGGAAAGGCAACGTAGTTCGAAATGCAGATCGGGAGATGCTCTAATTAAAATAGAAATGAAGTGCCCGAAATGCAGAGCAGCGGAGGAGAAGATCCTTTCACACAGGTACAAAGGCGGGAAACTAGGAATCTAGGATCTGGGCCTGGCTCTGGGATCTGGGCCTGGGTTCAGGGCAATAAATTCCATCTTCCCTGATCTTTAAGGGTGGTCCTCGGTTGGCACGTTCGTTGTGCTCGACTTAGAGCCCAAAAAAAAAAACCTTACGATATTACAATAAAAAACGAATTTCTCTGCTCTGAACCAAGCGATCTTCGAGGCAATCTCCTCTAATTCCCGATGCCAAAATGCATCTCACAGCCCGTGAACTAATCCCGCGCTGGCGCAGCCCACACACGTATCTGGGGAATCGGGGGAAAGGATTAGCATGGCCATGGTGCAGTTACTCGTATTATGATTTCCACTATTATTATTCCAGCTCCCATTATTATTGTTAGTTTTATTGCCATTGTTCTGGCCTCGGACAATGGCCAAGTGTGAGGGCTAAAATAGGGCAACACAATGAACGAATGCGCCACTTTCGCCATTCAAATGCAATTGCGCGTGTTAATCGAATTCGAGGGATTGGGCTCTCTTCGGGAGAAACTAATTTCATGCCCGGAGAGGTCGAACTGTGGAGTGGACATCTCCAGTCTCGGATCTCGAATCTCGGATCTCTGGTTCGCGGGCCTCCGATCGATCGACAGTAACAACAAGAAGAGAGCGAGCGCGCCCTGTTATTGTTATTACAGCTGCGATTAATTAAGCAAACAAATCGGGACCGGCTATATACGGTAGCTGTAAAAACAAATAACCCAGGGCAACGCGATCAGGAGCAGCAGTTGTAGTGGTGTTCGACATTCGGTTCGATCTCAGCCAGTATTCGCATTCGTGCGTTTTGGCCTAATTAATTGCCAATCATAAAGGCGGTGGCACTCCGCCATCGAGTGCAATGCGCTCGTAAAGCGAATCAGTTTTAAATGGCACTGGCACTGGCAGTGGCACTGGGAATGGGAATCGGATCGGTTCGAATCGGTTCGGAATGGGTCCAGTACGCAGTCCGCACATTCGCACAGTTCCAATTATTCAAGTTTGCGCCTCGAAGAGAAGGTCGCCGCTTTTATGGGAAATGTGTGTGTTTGGCAATTAATTAAATTAAGTTTTCAGCGAAAAGGCCAAAGGCGTGAAGCAGCAAGCATAGGTCTTCCTGTTCCACATCAACGAATGAAATACACACTCTTGGAAAATATAATCAATAGAAAAGATTGTAATGAATACAAACAGAGAAAACTCCGTGGATAATTTATTTTGGGAGATTATATGAATACGCATTTAATTAACAAATTTAGTTTCTTGATACTGAAGAGCCTATACTCTAAAAGTAAATATCAAACCAAATGTTTCTTTAGAGAAAAAGATACTCTGAACTCTCTTACTCTCGTATTTTAGATGAAATTATATTGGTTCCCCATGCCACCAACAAATTCTTCCTCTGATACCCAAAAAATAATCAATCTAAAACCTTGGGCTAAACTAAATCCATTGTTAAGTTTTCTAAATACTCCAAATTCGAACCCCTTCAGTCATTAATGAAATTATTGTTTAACTGTAAGTTATCGAGATACCCAACGGAACGAGTTAAAAAATTAATGTAGCCCCCGCCAAGAGATGCAAAGATACACAGGAAGTGTTCCAAGCCTCTTCACACTTTTTCTCTCACTCTCGGGGAATCGGGGGGACTCTATCGCGGACTCGTCAACATTAACAACAAACAGCGATAACATTTTAATTGCGCTGATCTGCTGATCTGTTGATCTGCTGATCCCTTGATCTTCTGCCCAGTTTGTTAATGTCTTTTGGCAGAGCGGCAGGAGCAGCAGGAGCAGAGGAATCACTGCGATCAGATCGAATTGGATTCGATTGGATTGGATCGGCAAACGGCTATCAACTGGCCCATCGTGCTAAGAGGCTCTAATAAAGTTGCTCGTTGGCTCCCCTCCCCCCCCCTGATTTTGGCTTTTTCAGCTCGCTTATCTCACTTACAGCCTCTTTCTCCGAACTGGAGCCAGATCCCGAGCCCGAGTCCGAGTCCGAGCCCATCGATCTGTTGCAATTATTTATCGGTTTGAATATCTTACATCATCTTATGGCCGCTCGCACGCTGATGATGAGGATGATATTGATAATGAAATCGACAGCAGGGCAACACCAACGTGGCTAATCTTAAAGTCTGCCTCTTTATGGCTTCCTCAACCCCGCAACCCCCTCTCCCCCTTGGCCAAGTGGGCTTTTGTAAGTGCGGCAACATGAGAAATCGATTTAAGCCGCCTCTCTTCTAGAGCGGCGCACTCGCTCGTTCATTCATATCGCTGACGTCTACATGGAAGTTTATCAGCCGGCAATGAGCTTGGGGATAACTCAAGCAGATAGGAGATGCTGGTCCCGATTGTGCTGGTACTCGATCGGATCGAGCTGAACTAACTATATCACGTTCGGAGTGTCCATCAGATAGGGCGACAAGTTCAAAGATTGCAGCAACAAATGTGGGACACAAGAAGCTCGATCGGACCAGAGATCGCGATACACAGATCAGATTAATCAATTGGTTCCATAGTTGACGGTATAATTACGAAAAGGATTCACTCTTGGCCAACAAAAAGTTATAATATAAAAGGAGATATTCCCTGAATTTGGTAGCAAATTTGTTTTGCTCTAAAAATCTTGTAAAAAAAAAAATACCCCGTCTTAAGATCACACATCTAAGATACAATCTTCAGATACAGGGTAGTAATCACTTAATGCGAAAAGCTTCCCAGCTAAACCCTGAGCGCAGTATCTTTTCTACCCTTCAGTGACATCGGAAAATCTCCCAAAATCTAGCCCTAGACCAAAAACAGAGTCTCAATCTTATCTCGATCGGGTTCTCTCCGCGAACCTGCAAAATACAAAATGCAAAATACCGAATACAAAACTCAGTTAGCACGTGGAATTCGCAACTCCCCGGGGAACTGTGATCTCTGGCAATGAGGATGATGATGCTACTAACGATGATCTATGATGTATGATCTATGATCTTCGGTATTCCACAAGCATGCACCTCGGAGTCCGTGTCCCGTGTGAGTTTTGCATAAACATTAGGGCACATTAGGGTGATGGCACTTCATTAAATCATATGTTGGCTACCTGGTGCCGGACCAGGATTGCCCAACAAAGGCCCGTTGGATGATCGATGGTGCCGCAGAGATACGTGGAATAAAACAAATGCTAGTGCCCGATGACTCAATCATTGGGCAACGATCTACGGGCTGGGACCGGATATAGTTCTCTTTTTGCGAACATCCACACACGTGTGTGCTAATTACCCAGTCAGTCGGTACCCAGCCAGAGGTCCGCACAACAGTGTGGAGCAGCTGATCCAAGATCACCGCTCACCGATCACCGAACGCACATGCAAATGTATGCAGAAGACCATTCTCCAGGCACCAGGCCTGGTATTAACGGTAACCCATGGTAGGCAGAGCCTGGGCCCAGACCAATCTCATATGCATATGCTACCGCTGCCGCAGAACTGCAATCAAAAATCAATTCATAACCATTTGCAAGGTGCAGACATCGAGGCTGAGACGGAGACACAGCCACAGCCACAGACACAGACAGGCGACAGAGAAATCCGCAAGAGAAGGGGCTCAATCAAATTTGTTATAAAACTGTGAAAGTCTGCGACAGCGATCGGAAACAGGACTCAAAGTTGAAGTTGCAGTCGGAGGAGGAGGAGGAGCAGGAGGAGCAGGAGGAGCAGGAGGAGCAGGAGGGGGCAGTAGTAGCGGCAGATACGGAGATATACTCGAATCGATTTGCATGCGATCGGGCAACATTATGCAAAAGATGCAGTGCTTATTGCTTTGCATACGAAACCCACAAAGCGCCGATCTTTCAACCCCAATTTCAATTCCGATTCCCATTCCATATCGGTAGCTGTATCTGAATGGGGCAGGACGGGAGCAGGAGCAGGGGCAGGGGCAGAGTCGGACTCATATCAATGGCCGGCGATCTGGCTGAACGATCGACTCACGCACTGATCGACAGCGGGACACAATTCAATCATTCCAGCTACAGCTCCAGCTCCAGCTCCGTGGGACGAGGACGAGGACGAGTACAAGAGACGAGATCGCTTGATCTTTAGCGCTAGATTAAACGATCAGCGGAGACATCCACCGAAGACTGCATACATCCTACGACCGAAACCGGACTGCTGCTGTACTTGTTCTCTGGTTGCTGGTGGTGCTCCTGTGTAGGTTGCTCTGGGATGGATCGAATCGGATTGGATCGGATTGGATCGATCGGTCGTGGGCCCAGCAAATTATTTCACTTGCGCCGAGCCATATACTCGCTTCGATCTGCTGGTGGTCCCAATGTACAACTTGATTTCTGTTTCCTCTCCTGCACTGGCAGTTTGATTTGTTTAAATTTAATTATGCGTCGATTGTCGATTGTCGACTCTCGACTTTTGATCCCCGATCTCGTTGCGTAGGTAGATATCCCTTGGTTACCCCAAAAACAAACAAAAAAAACCAGCCGAAATCTGTAGGGAAAGGATGCGGAATACGGGATACGGAATACTCATACCGGTGCAGGTACAGGTGAAATTATGATGGTGGTTCTGTCTTCGATCTGCCTTCTTTGATTTGATTATCATCGTCGACGTGCTGATCGTCAAACCGCCAAATGATGATCGATGCCAATGCCTTCTTAGCCTTAGCCATAGCCATAGCCTTAGCCTTAGCCAATCCCTTTATTTTCTTTTTTAAATTTCTCATGGTTTGCCCCGGTGCGGAGGCATTTACATTTTGTACTCTCGTTCTTTGTGCGATCAATGTATGAAGCGATCAATCAAAAATGCAAACCACAACCGATCGAAATCGATCGGGATAAGGGAGGTGAAGGAGGAGCAGGAGGATCAGGACAACCAAGACGCGCTATGGCAATTCAAAGAAGAAGTTCCTTATGACAGAAGACAAAATAGTTTATGAGCGTTTGATGTGAGCAATGTGATAAAGTACGGCCCCATTTCTTTGTATGCATACAGGATATATGCATGCTGATGACCCGATCCGATCCAAACCGATCCGATCCGATCATAACGAATGATGTACAGTTTGTTAGAATTTGAATTGTACGAGGCGCATCGTAAATTGTCGCTAAGGATCACTGGATCACTCGCTCGAAATATAAATTTAAATTTAAGGACAATGCCCGATCGATTGGGTGACACAATTCTCGGGCATTTATTCACCATTTCCGCCAGCCCAAGTGCCAGGCAATGTAGACCACTTGGTTAAGCAAATAGTGCCGCACGGAAATCTACGATAAATTAAGGAATTCCCATTCCTACGGTCATAGGTATGGGTTCCGAGAGATAATCACACCCACACCCACACCCGGGCTATGGCAACACAAATTCACTTGAACATGGGATAGATAGATGGCGTGTTTGAGGAAGATTTGGCGCGATGTGTGCTCACATATACGTTTTTATGATTCTTTTCCGAATCGGCGGGGCGGAGTATAAATGTATATATATATATATATATCGGGGGTCCACTGATATCGCAGTGACCCGGCGTCGGTTGCTTCGGAGGAATTATTTACCGTCTCTTTTGTTATGTAAATATGTGTGATACCGATTCGGTATCTTCGGGAATCGGTTAAGTGACTGCGTGGGTGTTATTGGTGAACTTGCATAACTGTGTCAGCCCGGGCTGGCTGGTGTGCAAACAAGAGTCCAACTCCAACCGAAAGTCAACATTTGCCGAGTGTGTCAAACGCGCGCGTCGATCAATACGGCGAAGGAACAGAAACAGCAAATTAAATCAATAATTCCACATGCCCGGCACGCGATAAGATGGAAATAAAATTAAAAAAAAAATACAATACGAAAAAAGTAACCACAATCCGCAGTTCCCAGTTCAGTTCACCTCACTCCGCCTCAATTTTCGATGGCAGGCGGCAGGCGGCAGAGATTGAGATTCCGATTCCGCATAGAGCGCCCGAGATCGGGACTTGGACTTGGACCTGGGCTCGACACGTCATTATCATTAGTCCGCTGCCATATATCACAACTGGGCAGCAGTTTCACTCTCCGTAACGCAACCCTTGATATATGACCACACTCGCCCGCACCTCAATTATGGAAAGGATCAGGAACGACGCGACTCCCCTCCATAGTGCAAATAGCCGCCAGCTCCTTGGGGCTACAGACAATTGCTCTGGACTTGCTCTGGCACCGGGGATTTGGACTTTCGGAGATTCGAAGATTGATTCCTCAGATCTGGAGTCCCGTTCTGAGAAGGTGTGCGGATCGCAACGCTTCCAGTCTTCCTATCCAATCTTCTAATGCAGCTGGCCAGTGTTATTGAAATTACCATCAATTCCGATTTTTTCGGGGACACAGTGGTGAGAAATTCGAAAAACTTTTATTTAAGGAATTTTTAAAAATATAATATAAACCAAGAGATTTCGCTTTTATGGACACATCGTTCGCCGAGATAATCAGTGACTGAATCACTCTCTTAATCCGCCTATGAAATCAATGAGTTTTAATGTCCTCGGCTGTCCAGAACCGATCCCTAAATCTGACCCCTGGTTGTGGGTTTTTATGAGCGCCGGCTTGACGCCTTCACGCCCACTGTGCTGCCCCTTTCCCATCGTCTATCACATATAGTGTAGCATAGTCTGTCCAGGGCCAGAGCCACGGCACACATCATGTCGTCGCCTGGAGCTAGTTGGAGTACATCATCCAGATCAAACCATTGTGGTTGCTGGGCTGGCTGGATCTTTCGGCTCCGAAAGATCGGGCCAGTCTATCATCATCATTGGACGATCACACTGGGGCAGAGACGAAGGCAGAGGCAGACGCAGAGGGATAGATGGTGGCTAAGAACAACAAAACAGCGGCGACATCAACCGCCAAACCAGCAAACCACTGAACCACCGAACCACCGAACGCTGAACAGCAGTCAAAACTCTGTCAGACAGTTTGTAAACAGTTTTCAAACCGCATCGCGATAAAGTGCTCCCCAGATCGGGCTCAAGAAACTGGCTTCAAGCCTAAGACACGTCGACTTAGATGATGATGATGGCTTCAGTACAGACTGGGACTCCGAGGCTGAGCCGAGGCTGTCTGCGAGCTGAGGCCATTTCAGAAACTGTGTCCGACATTTGCACCATTATAACTTTATCGCTTTTGGACAGATTGTTGGCATGACGGGGGCTGGCTCTGTCCCGGGTCCAGAGGATGTGTATCTTAGGGATAGGATGCGGCAGTCAGAGCCCGAGTCAGAGTCAGAGGCAGAGTGAGTGATGTACCTGCTGCCAGAACGTTGATGATCATGAAGGCTTAATAGCATTAGGCTGCTGCTGGGGGGATGTCAATAAAAATTACCCACTGTGCCGGGCTCCGGCCGCCAGTTTGCACTCCACTCCCTGGCCCTCAGTTCCCTCAGCTCTTTTATCTGCTGCTGCCGCGACTATCGATCTACAATTTCCAATCTTCAAAGCTACTTGTAATTGCTGCTGTTGCCCGATGCCTGGGCTTAAGTTGATGCGGCTGCTGTGCGGATTATTAACTTGCGAGGGCTTTGCATTTGGCCCTGGCCCTGGCCCTCGCTCTGGCCCTGCGCTCTCTGCGCCAGCTCTTTAAAAAGCCATTTCAACTTACAAGCTTGTTAAGCTTGCCCCAAATCCCGAAGCTGCTTCTGCTCAAGCTTCTGGGGCTGCGGCTGTAGCTGCCGTAGCTGCTGTTGCTTCATTTCTCCATTGGGGGCATGCCGATTAATGCAATTTCACGTCGCTTTTTATCGCCGCCTAAGTAGCCACTAAACGGCAGCTCTTTAATCTCAACGACTTGGCGCGTATGCCCAAAAAACAAATCGAGATACAAACCAACTGCGGCAAGCCAACAGCAGCAATACCCTAGAAATACAACAATGCTAACAAATAAATCGGTAGATAGCCAAAATTCGAAAATGTTAGCAAAATAATTATTAATGATAATGATAAATTCCATGTGAACAATGAAAATATATACATATATATTTATGCAAATTACCAACTTTTTTCCTTTCTGATATTGATATTGCAGAATATTATTTGAATACCCCTTGCCAGAGTAAAATAAAGAGCCTCGTAAGGAAATAAAAATGAACTTTCTTTGGGGTTCCAGCCAGACGCGCCCACCTTGTTAAGGGGCTAAGGACACAACACACTGGTCCGAACTGGTCCCAGTCAGAGGAGATCTCCTTAACGAGACGCACTCCGATCTGGGATGGGATTTTTTTTAGTTAACGCTAAATTGAACCATGGCCATGACGATCGATCGATCGCTTGGTTCAGCCTGTTCGTTCAGCTTGTTCGCTCGGTTGGTAATTGCGGATTAAATGCATAGCGTTCTCCGGGGGAATCTGATTAAGAATATTTCAATTAGCTCGGTTATTATGCTGGGTGCCACCTTCGTATCCATCACCAATCCCCAGACCCAGTCGCAATCCCAATCCCAATCCCAGGCGAACTTTCCAAGTGCAAAAGAAAGTTTCGCGCACTTTGTTGCTCCTCGGTTTCCGTTTTGCAGTGCTCCGTGGGTTCCGTGTTCCGTGTCCACTTTTCAGTATGGGTATTCATCTTTCTGGTTTTGGTTTTGGTTTCGGTTTTATTTTTGATTTTTTATTTAGATTTTTTGCTTTGCATTTTTGATGGATTCGATCGAGGGAAATCTCTTTAGGATGCATTTTGGCATGCTAATTAAGTCACTTGAGCGAAGGGGATGCCATCGAGATGCTCAGGTACTTAGTCCTCAGTACAGTGATGCATATTGAACATCCAGTTAACGAGGCTCCATTAAGTGGGCGTGTGTCTTCGGTCGCTTTTGTTGTTGGCTCTGGCTTTGGGTCTGGGATTTAGCCATGGCTTGGATCAGGGTAAACGATTTTAATTGATTAACTTTCCATTTAATCTGAATCCAACAGGATGTGGAGTTGCATGTCCTTCGGCCGCGGGGCCTGGACGGTTGGCTACTGTTGATGATGATTGCTTCGATGCGGCACACACCCCTCCTCCTCCCAAGTAGTTATATATCTGTCCCCGCTGATAAGACAAAATTATGCCATAACTGCCAAGGTGAAGCCGGTCGAAATTGTGCTTAACGAAATTGTTGCTTCGCGCTTCGGGGCGGCACATCTCGTAATGTTCCCCACACCGGGAGAAAATAGATCGTTAATTAATGGCAAAATGGAAACTAACTTTAATTTACTAAATGCTTTGCAAATTGGGTGTTTCCTTAATTGGAAATGTTTTATATTCGAATTGGGGTTCCTTTAAGTTTGGTTTGCTTCCTCAATCCCTTATTTTCGTTCTGTGCATTTATGCTATATGCTCTTCATCATAATCCAGCAAAAGGCAATCAAGCCATCAAAACATCGCGGCATCCGAAAACACTTTCATTAAACTAAATTTTTATTGTGCCACCACACCAGACCGCATTTAAACTGGGAGCGGCGGACAGGGAACAGAAAGTGCCTGGGATCGGGATCGGGGATCGGCGTCATTTTTATTTATAGCAAGCCGATTCAAAAGCTGACTATAAAACTTTGACCCAGTTTCCGCCCGTTGTTATCATATTCCCTCGGCTGATGCGATGCGATGCGCTGTCGTGCAGTTGGCTTCATCCAAGCAAAATTGCTACAAATTACACAGTTTTCGGGGCGCAAAAGTGTGCCGCATGCGTGACAGGGCCAACAGAGAGCAGAGCAACAGCAAC
The DNA here is from genome assembly GCA_021224005.1 of Drosophila setifemur. NCBI lineage: Eukaryota > Metazoa > Arthropoda > Insecta > Diptera > Drosophilidae > Drosophila > Drosophila setifemur. The sequence continues at coordinate 11,167,247 of JAJJHY010001290.1, forward strand.
AGCAGCAGCACCAACAGCAGCAACAGCAGCTTTTCCCCTTTGCAATTAAGCTGGCCGATGCAGCAGATTAAAGTAAATAATATCTGATGGTACTGCCAAGCGTCCGCTGCCCCACAATAACTCATAAACTGTAATCACTTAGGTCGCTCGCCAGCCACCAGGCACCCGTCCGCGAAACTAGTTATCCTATCGATCCTCGCACACCCAAAAAAAATTATTATCATTCCTACAAAGGATCGAGTGATACAATAGGTTTGAATTCTATTTTGCTGACAAAATATTCCATCAAATACCATCAAATCAAATATTATTTTCTTTAAATCAAATAATTCGAACAAGAAACTTGCAATTAGTTTGGCAGATCGAACGCATTTCTTCCAGTGCAGATTCCCAATTGGAATCGCACCGCATCGAACTGTAACGAAGCGAAACTAAGAGCTCCGGAAAGGTTATTCCCCATGGAGGCGCTCTTTATCGCCGTTATCCCCTTGATTTATCTCTCACTTACCCAGGACACACTTCTCCTCCTCCCCTCTCACCCTCTCCCCCCGGTCTTTGGTCTTAATAAACAATTTTATAATTGCATCGCACATCGATGCGGGGCTTTCTATTTTTCTTTAAAATCAATCAAAGGGCTTATCTAAATTGGAATTGATAGAGTCCGAGTGGCTTTTAATGCCCTTTTTTGTTTAAGGGAGAAGTCTTAAATAATTGCAAAGGGAATTAGAACAGTTAATGGAGTTCAACTGATGGTGAAGTCAATGTAATTTTTGAAGTTCTAAATGAAATTTAAATTATATTTTTGTTTTAGCACTTACCTTTATTGCCGTACAAAACCATGCACAAACAATGCAAATAGTTTATTTAAATAAAACACTAATCGGGATGTTGCACACACGAAATAAGAATTGACAAACGATATAATAAATTCAGCAAGATTCGGAAAAAACTAAAATTGCATTCAGATGCAGCTAACAAAAGAATTGGAGAATAGTTGAAAAACTTATATACATTTATGTATATTCTATCTAATAACTGACCTATATTTTTGTGTGGCGCAGTGCAATCATAACAAAACAAAATATAATTCACATCAATTAAGACGACTAACATTTCTCGCTTGGATTAAGCAAAAGAACAACTACTAACATTTTTTCGCTTGGCTCTTTGGAAAAAAGAGACACAAAAAAGATGGCGCGACACACACACACACACAGAAACGCACAAAATAAGAATTGACTAACGATTTGCGATAAAATATATTTAGCAAGATTCGGAAAAAGCCAACGAGATGCAGGCAGATGCAGATAACAGCTAACGAATAGTTTGCAAACTTATTTACATTTATTTTGCATATTTGGCAGGCGACAAGCGATATATGTACCTAACCACACACAAGCTAAAACAAATAACAAGAAAGGGTCGTGCTGCCAATAAACGGAAAGAAACTAAGCGCGCCGAAAGCGCAGATACAAATATTCGTTTAACTAATGTTCTTCAATACTAAAGCACTTAAAAATTAACAATACGAAACACTTAATATCACTTTTTAACTATTAAAACTAGCGACGCTTCAGGACAAAGATGCGTTGCGTTGCGCGGATGACTTTACGATAACTTTCCGATTGTGATCGAAATGGCGCCTGAGTACCTGGAAGTGTGGGAAAAGGGGAGAGCGATAGGCCAACTGGAAGCGAATTTGTGGAAAGTTCAAGGAAATTGCGTCTCTCTCTAGAGGATTTATACGATACATGCATCTGTACATACATACATACATACGTAAATGCATATGTATATGTATACATGAGAGTATTTAATTCCTATAATATATTTTATACAATAGCTGACCTATATTTTGGTGGTTGTGTGCATAAATAAGCTTATTCTAATCATTTAACATGACCAACATTTCTCGCTTAGCTTAAACAAAGAAAAGAAAAACTACAACTACTAACATTTTTCCGCTTGACTTTTTAAAGAAGAGGTAAAACAAGAGGAAGAGAGTTGATCGAAGGGGCAACAACAATTTGCAGATGTGCGAAGCAACAGAGCCGTTATCAAAGATTATTTCACACACGCACACTCACACACGCGAGCACGATGTGAGGCGGCTTTCTACTGTTGTCTCTTGTGTTGCCTCTTCTCTTCTCCTCTTCCTCGTTGCTTCCTCGTTTTGCTGTCTTCGTTCCAGTCTTATCGATATACGATATGCAAAGTTGTTGCTGCGTTTAAATGCGTATTGATAATCATTAGTTAAGTTGTTAACTGATTCCGTTTAGAGATTTGTCAACGGACAACTTGTTAAAAGGGATTCCTCGCTGCGAAATATTTTAATGTGATTTATCTGCCCGACTAACAGCCGATGCGGCCGATACAACCACCGGTACAACGTCGAACAAGCAAGAGGGGTCATAAATCAAGCCCTGCTTTTGCTGCGGCTAATGAGACATATTGCCTTCTTGCCTCTCTTTCTGACCCCTCCCCACGTTGGGGTCAAATGCCGGTCGGTGGTCTGCGATAAGGAAGAAGTAGATCCTCCGATCCACCGATTCTCCGATCCCCAGAGCAATTGCTGCAAATGATATTTTATTGGTATTTGATGAGCATCGGTCGCAGAGCTGCAGTTGCCGCAATTGCTGAGCCAATAAATCTAAAGCCCGATATCGGAAAGACGCACTCATTAGAGAGCGATCCTCGAGGATGCACTGATGCACTGAAACCAAAAAAGGTAAGCAAAGCTTTATTGGCGAAACTCCCCTAAAACTTACTGGATTTTGATTTGGTATGTTTCTCTGAGATGAACTATTAACTATTTGAATAAATCTGAATCTTAATTTGAAAATATTTTTTCTTTTTCCAATTTATGCAATTAATATTGAATTAAATAAGCGATCATAATTACAATATTTATTTGGCAATTTTCCTGTCCCTGAAATTGTGAGTTATTAAATGATATATCATTTGGCTTTAACTAATTTGATTGACAAAGATCTGGGCTCGTATGTATCTATAGAATTTATGTGAGTTCCACATATACATTTTTTTTTTCGAGTGCCTGAGATCGTGATCGGGATGGGCATCGACCACCGGGCGAGATCCGTGTGGGAGAGCGAGTCCTAATCCCGGTTAAAGCACAAAAAATAACATCACATAAATAATGCGCTCATTGAGTTCCACATCATTTCACTTCAGTTTCAGCATCAGTTGCAGCTCCAGATTGAGTCTGAGTTTGCGTTCCAATTTCGGAAAGCAAGTTGTTTTTGTGCGTCCGCAGTCCCCAGTCCCAGTCCCCAGTCCTCAGTCCTCGGTCTTCAGTTTTTTTTCACAATAAATCACGCGACAGGCCAATTAGGCTCGCTCAATTTGCGATCACTGATCCCCGAGGAGCTGAGCCAAACAAAAAAAAATAAAAACACTGGCAAGGATAAATTCGCTAAACCCCTGTCCAAACCCCATCCCCCGAAGTCTTCAATTGCAACTCAATTAGGTCAGTTCGAATTAATCCCTTACCTTATTCTGACTACATAGATATGGCCTGGGTTGCGGTGCAAATAGATCGAAATATTTATCTATAAGTTTGTTATCTACATGAATGATGGGGTTGCTTGGGCCTCGTAGATATGATGAACTAAGTCTCTTGTTTGGTGTTGCTTCCTTAGATTAAAATGTTCAACATACCTTTGACAATGCCAGTTATTTTCCAATTCTAGTTAATATAATTTACTTTTCTTAGTAGAAAACAACGCAATAATATTTAATTTACATGGATTTATTTAGCATTAGTTCGTTTGTACAATCCAATTTACAATTTATATTAAAAAAAAACAGCAAAAAAAAAAACCTTTCAAACTGAGAATCTTATTCCTTCGTTTACATATTCCACCAGAATACTCAGAGGAACAACTTTGAGAGTCCACCGACCACCAGCATTCCCAAGAGACCGAGCTGGGAGAGGGAAACCGCAGAGTTGACAGGAGCAAATCCCAGCCTCTGGTTGCCCACGTCGAACTCGGTGTAGAAGCGACCCAGGAACACATCGCCCAGGATCCAGAAGTCCTGGTTGCTGTACTGAATGGCCAGCGTGCAGTACACTCCCTCCTCAATGATGTAGTACTGCGGCGGTATCTTGAACTCCACCCCACTGATGGTGATCACCAGCTGGGGCCAGGAGCTGATCTTACCGCACCTGAAGATGCCCTCCGAGTTGGCGCTAAAGATTCCGACGATGGTGTCGAACTCGAGTTGGGGAGCTATCAGCAGGGAGGTGCCAGTGTCCGCAATGGCCAGGTCCCCGCTGCTAATCAGACTGTTGCCCATCCTGATCGAATCCGTTTGGAACTCCCAGTAGGCGGGCTGGGTGACCGGGACGTAGGTGAGTGGACCGCGATAGAGCCGGGGATCGGAGCCGCCCAGAATCAACTCTCCTCCGTAGTTCACAGTGGTGCCGTTGTCCCTCAGGTAGAAGGAGAACACCGGGCTCTGGACCACGCCCTGGCTGACCAGGTTCTGGAAGAAGGGCGTCACGTTTTCGGCGGCCAAGTAGGGGAAGCCCATGCCGAGGATGCCGTCAAAGCTGGCTGCCTGGAAGTTGGTGCCCACCTCCGAGGTCACCTCTCCGAAGGTCTGGTTCGTAATGCCCAGCCCGGCGACGGTCACCGCATCCTGGGACAGGAAGCCGGACACGCTCCCCGTGCCGTAGGTGATGGAGAAGACGGTTCCGTTGGCCTTGTACGTGCTGGACAGGGAGCTGTAGTACCGATCGTGGTCCACGCAGGCGGTGCTGGAGCACTGCGAACTGGGCACCCACAGATTGGCGGAGCCCGTGTCGAACTGCACGTTGAAGTACTGCGCTGGAGTGCCGATGCTAATGTTGCCATAATACTGGAAGTTGTCGTAGTTCGAAAGCGGCTCCACCGGATACCCGTTCGAGGATGTCGTGTTGTACTTCTGCTGCACGAAGGCTCTCTCCGCCACCACGGCCGCATGGGTGCGCTTGAAGTTGGGTGACTTGTGGACCGGAATCCGGCGCACTCCGGATCCCCTGCTCCCGGCGGCCGAAGCCACCAGGATCAGTAGGACCGAGAAGGCCACTAAGCTAAGAACGAACCGGGCCATGTTCACACAGAAGCGGTTGAGGAAAACAACTGACTGCCCGTCGCCTATCAGGTGGCGTTCTTATAAAAAAGATAACCTTCCGGGCGCCGGGAGGGCTTATATATGTATGTAGATAACGTTAGCAGGGAGGCGGCGCGTGCGTGATTCCCGCGATTTCGTAAAATCAATCAAAGGAAAGAGCTTGTCCCTGGCACCCAAGTAAGTGCCAATCTTGTCTTGTATTATTCATAGTTTCCTAAATCCCCTCAAGATCCCTTGAATCCAATTTGTTGGACCCTATTTTAAATTAGTTGTAGTATACTAAATCTCCTTTAATCAAATATGTATTATCCCAAATCAAATCTAATTTACAAGTATTTAATATTGTATTTGTTAAAATCAATCTTGAACAGTAGTTTTCTAAATATATTTTAGTAACCATTACACATATTTTTTGTTTAATTTTCAATTTTTAATTAATCATCTCTCCCATTAGTCATAGTTTTACTAAATCCATCTTTAATCCAGAAAACTTTTTGCTACCCCAAAAATATTTACAAATATTCTATTTTTCCTTGGCCAAATACATATTTCACAATTTGGCTTACTCATTCTGATAAGTGGCCTTAGCATTGTCTTTATCATTTATCTTATCTTAAAAAAAAAAACTCAAAATAAAGACACCATGATTCAATGATTCAATGATTCAAAGTCACCAACTTGGTGGCCCTAATCCTTTATTGAGAATTCAAGGAAATGACCAAAGTCAATGTAAAATTCAATTTCCACCTTGGATACCGAAATTCTTCTATTTTTGTGGCTCGTTATCATCCAACATACGTCAAACTATAGCTTTTTGGTTGCTTTCGATCACCCAACAAATCATGTTATGTATCTATATCTATAGAATCTATAGATATATTTAATTGCAACCCAATTTAAATTTAATGTTCCACCGGGATACTGAATTTCGGTTTGTTATCGTGTCAAACGTCAAGTTAACGATCATTCAATGAATCAATGCATATATGTTATATATAATTTAATAATTAAGAGATTATTATTTCTGGGAAAATCAACCACAGAATATAATCCATAATAATTATAATATATAATCCAAAATTCTCATTATGCAGTATAGTTATTTCTATAATACATTAAAGATATATTTTAGAGATAAATTAGCAGCTCTATTCAAAGGGAAATCACTTCCTGTTCATATATGTTCAATATAATATAATAAATAACCACAGAATATAATCTATAATAATTATAATATATAATCGAAAATGCCCTAGGATAATACTATTCAAAATTCGTATTATCCATTATACTTTTTTCTAGAATACATTAAAGATACCTTTTAGAGATGAATTAGGAGATCTATTCAAAGGGAAATCACTTCCTGTTCTGGCCGAGAAATGTTAATTAACCTGGACCAGGTCCATTGCTAATGGAGATGTCAAGCCAAGTGTGGGAATATTTATGGATTCGGACACAGGCCAGGACTCAAAGCGACAGACAGACCCACCAAGACGCTAGGAGAGATGTGAATGAAAGCCGGCCGCCTGCCAACAAAAGAGTTATTGTTTTTAATGTATGCATAGGGAACAGGCCGGGGACAGAGGTCAAAGGACACAGCACACAGGACACTGTTGCTGTAGCTGTTGCTGTACCTCATCCCAACTATGCACATATCCCTAGTCGCTGTGGAGGTGTCAGCCACTTGATTAGCCGTGACCTAATGTTGCACTACACACAATGGGCCATGATGAGTCCGCTTTGTCGCCCTTGCCTGCCGTGTCCACTTGGATTGGATGCGCTTCCAACGGATCCTGCGCACATATATATATAGTTCTATATAGTCGGCATCCATCGGCTGTGCTGTGCGTGGGCGCTCAAGTCAAACAAATTGAAAATTTATCACCCGAAGCGAAACGCACCACACACCGAACCACTGAACCACCGTAGCACCGATCCACCGTACCAAAACGAAACCCAAACCAGTCGATGATGACTTTGTGTGGCAGGAGAATGGATTTTGTACACTCCCGGACGGCTCCGGGGTTTCGATCACAAATGCACCGAACCATTCGCAAATTGATTTCGCTCTGCCCAAATGTCACACGGACAATGTTCACTCCGGACAGAGGACAGAGGACTCCGGATTCTGGATGCTGGCTTTTTTCTCTCACCCGAAATCTATCCAATTTCAAAGGAGTTTCACACGCAAATGCCGCCCGAAGAAGCTCCAGGAAGTCATTGGCCCGCTGTGAACTGGGGCTACACTCGAAGAAAGGGTTGTAATTTAATTTGTATATCAGAAGGTATGAATATTATTTTGGGGAATTATTTCTTGGTAATTGAAATTAAGTCTGAACTTTAATTAATATTAGTTAATCAACTATTCAACATTTGTTGCAGCTTTTTCATCTAATTCATTTTGCTACGTGCCCAATAATCGTGGAGCGGGTGCTTGGTCTTGGATCTTGGGCTGGAGAGTCGGAGTTGGAGTCGGAGATATATATCTTGGGCATGCTATATGGCCCTCGGCCCCGGGCGCTGCGTTTTAACTTCAATTTCATTTCGCTCTGATCGATTTTTGCACGCAAAGTGTGAGGGAGTCCCCTGCTTAGCCCCCATCAGCATCTCAGACGGAGAGCCCCGCTTCATCCCACTCCTGGCTCCTAGGTCCTTGGTCCTCTCTCTGCTCTTCAGCTCCTCTGCTGCCAACCGAAAGTGGCTCTGTACTTAGGCATTGAATTTATTGTGCAGTCCGATCAATATTTTATTGTTTTCGCAAAAACTTCTGCACCTCCTTGGTGTTCGAAGTGGTTCTGTTTCTGTTTTTGCCAGGGGAAGGGTATTCCAGTTGGCAAGGCATTGGATATAAGTAATATATATATCCGATATTCCGATAAAACTAACTTAAATAGTCCTCTGAATGTTTTCTGGGATAGAAGATTGAAAAGATATATTGCTTTAGATCTTATTTATAAGTATATAAGTATAATAGAAATTTGTAATTGTATCTCAAGTCGTTTTAATGTCCAAAGATAGATTTTAATTAAGAATATTGTATATACTATATATGTTATACAAAAATAGCAAAGGGTATTCCTGGCTTCGGTTGAATGAGAACCTTTTCTTACCCATTTTTTTGTTGTGGTGGTGCGTTATCAGTTTGGGTCTGCAGATCGAAGGTGCAGCTCCAGAGCGCCGTCGGCAAGGGGGGGGAGACTAAGATTTAGGGGGTCGGGGGAAGGGGAACCCATATCGGTTTCAGTTTCGGCCACATGCAAACCAATAACCGATGCCCGGCAATTGAAGACTCGCCGCAGTCATTCCTCCATTTAAAAACGTGTTAAAGAGCGCCCAAAACAGGGGGGGGTGGGGTGGTCAGGGGTTAAGGGGACGCACAAGGGGCACAAGGGGTTAAGATCATGGCCGGATCACGCCCACACCGCACCGCCCTGGCTTATTTGATTTTGGATGCGTTCATCCCACGCCCTGCGGCCGCACTTCATCCTTTATTTCTGAATTTATGATGTGATTTCGATCATTTGACATAATCTATTTAGCGTCTGCTCGTGCTCTTCTTCTGCCGGAGAATTCTCCAGCAGACCGACTGCCTTTCGCATTGGGGGCATAATTTGTAATGAGATAATTTTATTTGCTTTGCCCAATGAATTGTGCAGGGTTGTGGTTCTGGTTTTGGTCTCTGCCCGATCCTGCACCTCTCGAGGAGGTGCAGATGGATCCGAGCTGATACAAAGAGCTGGGCAGGCTCTGGCTGTGGCTCTGGATCTCTGGTTCTCTGTTTTATTTATTAGTGCTCCTCGGCTGATCATTTCCTCGATTGAAGTGAAGTGAAGAGATCAATTGAAGAGGTTTCCTTGAATATGATCAGAGTTCATTATTAGCCAAAAATAAATTAGAAGATCAGGGAGTCTCCTCCAATGATAGATATATATAATAGATATATAGATATATGATAGATATATATAATATATTATATATTATCCCATCCCAGACTATTCAAATCTTCGATTGGCCCTACATTTGTATTATTTTTCTCTAGGATCACTTCCTCAAGATGACTCATCCCGGCAATTAGTAGACTCTCTCCCCTGCTATCTGGAGAAATTAGCTATCCCCCGATAAAGGACACACGCATAGGATCCTCGCAGGTTTACTTCGAGGACCCCAGGACCCGGCCATAACTTTCGCTGGCGATGCTATCGCCATCTAATGTAAACTTGCCACCGCATTTTCCAGAGGATGCTGCTGCTGGAGAAAGGACACATTTTACGAGCATAACTAATGTCCACCGTTTTTACGACTTTCACCTACCGCAGCAGCAGCAGCAGCAGGAGCAGGAGCAGCAGTGACAACTCTTAACCCTTGCGGTAAGCGGGGAAATCATGGGTTAAGGCTACTAATTGATTCGGTAGCCACGGTTCCAGGGTGAAAAAAAGGGACACGCGCTCGCTCGAGCGATCGATCGGCTGAGAGATCTACTAATTAAGGACCAGCCAGGACCCACCGCACAGAATCCGAATCCGAATCCCGAATCCCGAACCCCCAACTCCGGTGTAATTAAATCTTTCACTTTTTTTTTTTTGGCTGTTCAACATTGTGTCGACCGTCGACCTAATGAAACGTTTGATGGCTCACAATGTGGGTCAGTGTGGATGGAGTCTGGGGAGGGATCCGGAGATGTACATACATAATCCAAGAACTCAGGGTCCCGGTATCCAGATGCAGATACACCGTTAATGCCAGTGCTGATAGTTACTAATTGTTTGTTATTAGGGCTCTGTAACTGTATTTTTTTTTCTTTCTGGCTTTCTGGCCCGGTTCCTCCTGCTGGGATTGGGAATGGGAATGGGTATGGGAACCATCGACTCTGGATTATGCCCGACTGCTCCACTGCCGATTGCAATCAGGGAGCCATGGCCAAGATCAGAGGCAGTCGCTCAGCCAGAACCGCGTTGATCGATAGCCATCACTGGCAGCAGTTGATCGCGATGGCCAACTTGTTTTTTTCAATCTCTTCGATACCCTCACGGAAGGTGCAATCCCTTGCGGGAAGTTGTACAAAATAAATTATAAAATATATATATAATTG
>JAJJHY010001290.1:11177563-11197350 GCA_021224005.1 Drosophila setifemur
TAATAAAACAAAACAATTAGTATCTGTGGGATTAAACTATTTCGGATTTATAATTAATATGGGTAATAAAATCTTAGCATTCTAATATAAATTTATTTTATATTATTTCCATCAATATTGCAATTAATCCCCACCCCACTCAGAGTATTTAAATCTTCGCTCCTCCGGACATTTGCTCAACTTTCATCCTTTTTTTTTACATTTTGGTTTTACATTTTCTTTTCTTTTTTTTTAATTTTTCTCATTTCGTTTTTGTTTTTGGTTTTGTTTTTTTGTTTTTGTTTTTGCCGGGGCTTCCTTTTCTTTTTGCATAAAGCGCGCCTCATTTGCTTTACATGCCAGCGAATTGAGTTCATTTTTGAGGAGAGCCTTCGACGCACTTCACCCCACTCCACACCAAGTCACTCCACTACAATCCACTCCACTCCACTTCACTCCACCTCGCTGTGATGATGGTGATGGCGATGGCAATGTTGATGTTGCTCGGAGTTGCTCCTGCCATTCGTTGCTGGTGCTGGACCACCCAGGCTGTCGATATTTGCCACCAAGGTTGGCCGGAGATTCCCCAGCTCCAGCTCCAACCTTCTTCCAGTGGCGCAAGTCGAGGGCATCTTTAGCATTCATTTTGGGGCTGCAAATTAGAAAAATGTTGCACGAGAATCAATAAAAGCTAATGGATGACCAAATTGAAAACCGACTCCAGCCCACCTCTGGGCTATCCTGTGTGTAAGTCTTGGAGCTGGTGAGTGATGGCAACAATGTGCGGATAATTGTGAGTGGAAATGATTGGGCATCCATTCGGTCATTCCCTGGTTAAGTGATCGTTTAGCCCTCGTAAATGAATGCAAAAATGCCCTGACAGAAATTGAATTCGAGTGCCCAAGTGCTCGGGTATTGCCATTAAGTAATAAAATGGGAGGGAACATTCCGTCGATCGATAAGGGGATCTCGGGTCTCTCTGATTAATCTGGCCAATCGATTGGGAAGCTGTAATGATGCTTGTAATTCTGAAAAATAAAATATAACAATTTGAAAGAGAGAGGAGAGACGATTGTGCAGATATTTGAATAGTTCTGTGGGAAATATAAATATTAATATTATTCATAAATTCCTTTTTGTATGATTCAATATATTCATTCCCCTCTGAACCTGAATAGTAATTAATATTTTGTGTACCATTAACTATCCAATGTGCCATTGGGAAATGTGGCTTGCAATTCCCATTTCAATCATGATAAAAATTCTAAAATTCAGCATTGCGACAATGGGGCAAAAAAACGCGCAATTAGCAATTAGCGAGAGCGCAAAAATTCTAAAAATTGTAAGTTGAATTAAATTGACAAATTTTTATGAACTCAATCTGAAAGCCATAAAGATGCGGAGTTGAAGAGTTGAGGTTGAGATTGAGGATTGAGTTGGAGCAAACCGGACTGCCGGCGATTAAAAATGCGAAATTAATTTTTATGTGCGAAACGAGCAGAAACGCAGTTCACTTCGGTTCGGTTCAGGATCCGGTTGGTTGGGGGAAAGAGAAGGGAAACAGTTGAGCTGTACTCATAGTGTTCCAAGACCTAAACTATATCCCATACCAAATGCAGTTCCCAATAAACTAGATTGAACAAGATTTTCATTGTGCGTGAAAAATATATATTTTTGCCCTGCACTTGGGATTATTTTTGACTTCTGCAGCGGAAAAGAAAAACAAACAATTATTATTTTTCCTTTTTTTTTAGAGGGAAAAACACTTGGCCAAAATGCGATTCGAAACTCATTCGAAATGGATTTGATATGCAGCACGCTCAGCCCAGGACAATGGATGGATACGGACCATGCCGATGGACAATCGTAAATTACTAATTGAAAACGCATTTGGCATTGTCCACTTTTCACACGCAAACGTCGCAGGACAATGGCCAAAGGACCCAAGGACCAATAGGGAGTATATGGCGAGTGTTTTTGTTTATCGAGTATTTATCGGGCATTGTCTCGAGGATTTTCCAGGGAAACTGCAACGCGTGTCACCCAACAGATCAGCGATCGATGAGCTATGAACTATATAAGTAATTGTACATATATATATAGGAGAGGAGAGGACCATATATATTGGGGTACTGGCCGGACATCCGTCGTGCATTGGAGGACTCTAAACTGCACAATTAAGTTCGGTTCAAGTTCAGGGGCTTCCCTACCACCAAAAAAATAAAAACCGAACTCCGTGTGTGGGTTCACCATTCAGCAGACTCATCATTATGCTCATTCTCTCGCTGACAATTCAATTATATTTTTGGATTTTTGTATTTTTGTGTTGTGGATTTTTTTCCTGGCCGGAAACGCCGACAGCGGACTTCCTTGGGTCACTGCCTACTTATGCATTTTGGCCATTCTCGGCCCCTTGGTTGAGCTGAGTTAATTGAGTTGTTCGCCGCTTTCGGTGTGCTCTTTATGCAATTCATGGTCGTGCATTGTCCTGGTCGGGCATATCCTGCTGCTACTCGAGGTCCTGCTGCAGGACCACACACCCGGCTCCTCGCCAGCTCCACTTGCAGCACGTCCTGCTGGGCGGAGTTCGAGTCCGAGTCCTTTGCCCTTTGTGGCTAGCCCATTTCCATTCCCATGGAGGTGGAAGGAAGTCCCGGACCAAAAGGGAAGCAGCTACAGGAACACAAAGATAAATGCACTAAAAAGATTAAGAAATATATTTACTCAAATTATTTTTGATAATTTTTGTACTTTAGAAGTAAACCACAAATTAATATTTAAAAATAATGTATATTTATATTACACTTTGAATTGTAGAATCAATTACCAGATCCCAGAAAATGGATCGATAAGCGATAGTCAGCGGTTGTCGCACAAATTGTCAACACCATCGATAAGGATTGCGACTTTGGGCCGACTCGAGCCAATCAAAGCTCTCCAGCCCTCTCCCCCTCCTACTCCTCCTCCTGGCTTGGATGCTGCTCGAACTGCATCCCATCTCCCCGCTCCTGTCGTGCTCGGATCGCATCAATTAAAGCCGCACCAATGTTTTCGCACCCGGTACGCAAATCGATTAATTCCGCACCTAAATGCGATAAGGCCCGCTTCCCTTTGGGGAATCAGGATTGGAGCTGAGATTTGGATCAGATTCTGGCCATTGGGCCTGGCTTCCATTTGGGTGTTTGCGGATTTGGGGACTTGGGGACCCCGGCAGGGCAGTCAATATTTAACTTTGAACTAATTATTTCAATGGAAAGGCAAATAAGTTTATTTTGCTGGTGCAGTCGAGCAGCCCCTTTGGAAGTACCCATTCCCTTTCACGAGCTCCTTGGGCATGTTTTTTTTAATTATAAGCAACACGCAGGCGACCACCAGATTTAGCCAAAGGACGCGGGAAGGGATGGGGATGGGTACTGGGATCGGGTACTGGGATGGGGACTCCTCATTCACTGGGCATGCGCGTGGCCAGGTCCACTGAATGCCAGTGCCTATGGTCAAGGCACTGAAATTAAATCCACAAAAAAAATTGGAATAAAATATTAGAATAACATTTATTTTGTTTGCTACCAATTACAGCTACCAAAACCGTCTTTAAAAATAAATTAAATATAAAATGCTGCTAGAAATATATCAAATATTAAATACCAAAATTGAGATGCAATGTTACTTGAGTTTCTCTCAGTGTGTCTTTCCCATTCCCGAAAGCCATTGCCCAGCCGAAAGCCCAGCTCCGATCTTCAAGCTTGTCTTGGAGTTGATGCGCGCGCGATTTTTGCCACTTAATAGCGCTTAAACACGAACATTTTGAATTGTGTGGCAAGGGCGAAGGAGCTGGGAATCAAAGTGCAGCGCGTAATTGCAGCAGCAGCAGCAGAAGCAGCCTCAGCCAGAGCCAGAGCAGGATAGGAGCCTGGGCAGGGTCCAAGGAATCGGGATCGGGATCGGAATCGGGAGCAGAAACAAACAAACAGAGGCACCCGGATCCCGGCACAAATTGCGGTGTGAACCAGCCGGGAATGCCATAATGAAGCGACGAGCCCTACAGACCCAAAGAATACCTCGTAGGAACATTAGCGCCACCTATCGGATGGTGGGCGAAGCTGTGGTAAGAGAATTCCGTAGAAAAAAGGAAATTAAAGGGAAACCTTTTCTGATGATTACATTTAAATTAAAAAAGAAGATTAGTATTAAATCTAAAAATTAAACCATTTAATACTGATCCCAAATCCAAAACCATTATTCCCTTCAGTAAGTGAATTACCTGCAGGATGCAGTCGGTTACCCATCGTGCAGTTCTCCTGGCAGCACTGCACATAAATTAATTTGTGTGCATAATGCGCCATAGAATCCTGACCAACTGGCCAACTGCAGCCAACCAGTCCCCGATCCCAGCCCGGACGAGGCGATCCGATTCGAGAAGTGTGCGTGGCTGGGGAGCATCCATCACCGGACTTTCGCATTTGTTTGCTGACAATGAATTGCGCACTCGGAACCGGGGACTCCAAATTAAAATTCCTCTGGGGCCGGGCATAATTAAAAGATCCGAATGCCTAATGAAGTAAACCTGGCATTAGATGGGCACTGCTCCGATCCGAGCTCCCTAAACTACAGAAACAGAAACGGGGAATTGAAATAAGGCCAATATATCAATGTCCAGTGACAACTGGGGAAGGCCACGCGACTGTGGCGAACAAAAAAAAGGGGAAAGGGATTTCCAGAGGATACCCAGAGGATCAGAGGACCGGCAGCAACAAAAAATAAATGCGAAGTAGCCCTGTGAAAGGTGCGCTCTATATAATTGCCCATCATTATCGCTGATGAGCGAGCAACACATTGTGGAGCAGAGTGGGCTGGGTTTGGAATGGAGCCACTTCCTCCGCGGCAACACGTGAATCGCAGCAGCAGCAGCATCAAATCGCCTCCAAATCAAACACACAGTCCCCACACCCCCAGATGTCCGATGGCCGATGTCCGACTTCCAGCCTCGCATCCTCCGTCAAAATTGTGTTTAATGAGTGACTCTGCTCGGCTGACGAAGGCTCAACCCTATCCACATCCACATCCAGATCCCGAAAGGAGGAGGGCTAAAAGAAGAGTTGGTACGGTGCTACCTCAGCAGCTTAGCCCATTATTCAGGCTTTATTTATTTTGCGGCCCTCGGTCCCGATCCCGTTCTCTGGCCAAGTCCCAGTCCCAGTCCCGATCCCGATCCCAGTCCCGATTCCAGTCCCGGTCCAAGAGCCAAATTAAAAGTTCGGTGCGCCCAAGTCAAAAGTGCAAATTTTCGCAGCCGCATCAGACGTCATATTAGCGAATCAACTGACAAAGCATATGAATATCAACAGCGTTTGAACAAGTGGATTAAGGACCGATCCGGCTCGGGATCGAAACTGGCAAACTGGCAAACGGGCAAACCGAGAAAAGCGAAAAGATACTGGGACACTGAGATACAGAGACACAGAGACACTGAATCCCAGGCACACACATCCTTCGGCTGCCCCTGCTTTATAATTAAAACAGCTTTTGCCTGCAGATATGGATTTATGGATACCCTTTCTTTCAGGTATATCTATGGAATTTTACTCGAGAAGAATACATATTTCCTGTAATTTAATTATACTGTATTATAATGCATTGATTGGTAGAGAAATGTTTTAACAAAAAGTGATACTCGAACAAAATTCGGATTCAATTCAAATTTTAATTGGATGATATTTTGTTTTTATTCTTTATTAAACTGCATTGATTTATACAAAAATGTTATAGTACATATGTATATACATATAAATTTTATACATATTAATGTTATATTATGGATTTTTTTAGACACCAATTTCTTCATGAATTAAAGCTGTGAAGATATAATATATATTTTCCTATACCATTTTTTAAAACAGTTTAATTTGTTATTTTATGTTGGGACATTTTGGGGATATTTCGTATTAATAACTAAAGTTGTGTAGATTATAATTCATTATTTTATATATATTTTATTTGTATTATTTATGTTGGTCATTCCCCAAACTGATTCAGTTAATGACCAAGCTCCTTGGGTGAGTTCAAAGTCCCTGGGACAGACGCATCCCAATGCTGAGCCGCAATTCCAGTTTGTGCCCGCAATCGAGCTTCGATGCGTTTCATTCATGGACTCGGATCGCGGGCCTAAGCCGCTTAACTTCTCCCCACCGACTCCAACTCCAACTCTTTATTTTCCCTTTATGATTGCTCCTTTTTTAATTTTTCGAGACGAACTTTTCGTATTCTCGCATTTTCAGACCGAGGATTTTTTGTTGCCTTTGACTAATGTGCAGCTTACACTTGACTGGCGCACAATCAACACCATCAACGGGAGCGGTAGATTCCTGGGCTTAGGGCTTGGATCTGGGGCTGGGGCTTTGGCTGCCAGCTTTGGGGGACTCATCATCATCAGTGGGAGCACGGAAATCAATTCTATAATCTTGCGGGGATCTAAAATATTCCAAAAAATAATAATAGAAAATATTTGCCAAAATCTTTGTTGATTTTTTTAAATAATTTCCCAGTTAAAATAAAGAATTTAGTATGTCAATAGAAACCATAATTGTTCTCAGTGCAGGGTCCATCACTTTTCGGAGAGCAACAGCCGGCGAACTGATCCCGATTACTCGTATTAAGGCAACGCGTGTTGGCGCAGCGTAAAAATTCACAAATTTACTGATCACGCCGTCGATAGGCAGTCACTTTTCTTGGAGCAGGAGGAGGAGCAGGAGGTCTCCTTCCTGCCCTTCACCCGGTCTCCCTTTGGCCCGAATGTACCGTTTGTTTTATTTGACTCTGCAACGCCCACCCCGGGAAAATAAGTCCAGGCACCCAGACAACACCTGAGGCAAACCCCTCGCGAACAAACAGACATCATCAGCAGGTTGAAGGATGGAGTAGATGGGCTCCGAAGTCCGGAGGCTCCAGTTGAGATTGCCTAACGGCGCTTCAGATACAGATTCAGATTCAGGTTTAGATTCATTTTCGGGTTCCAGGGAAAACATTAACCACATCCCACAGTACACATCTAAATTGAAGCTACCGTTTGCTCCGATCTCGATTGGGAATATCTTTTTCCACATGGAAAGTATCTTTTTAGGGAAACTATTGAAATAAAATACAGTGCAGTTGGAAATCAATTAAAGCCCCGCAAGAACAAGTTGTCAGCTTTAACCATTATGCTAATGATATAATCAAACAGTCGCCTCTGGAGCAGCGCATTTCATTTCGAATCGGGTTCGGGTTCGGGCCAAAATCGGGCCAATCGATTGGGCCAATTTAAAAGCCATTAGCCAAATGACACTAAATGCGCCCCATGGGGCTCTTGCGATTCTTGCGGAGATTTGAAAGATTCGGGGAACGAGAAAAGCATTTGCAGCTCATAAATTAAAACATTAAAGGATGCCCAGTTTGGCCAGTTTGGCCAGGAACAGGAAGCAGAGTCCAGAATCCACAGTGCAGAATGCAAATTGAAAAATTGAATTTATTCCTCTCGATGGAGGGGGGTGTGCAGGGGTGGAGTCCTTCGGGGGGATGGGGCATACACTCGTATGTCGTTCTGAAACTGCAACGACAGCACTTAGCGGAGCATTCGCCCGCAGTAACTATTTAAATAATGCCAAGGACCTGACTCGTGCATCTTACTCTCGGCAATTATGGGCACCAGCATAAATGCGCAGCGGGCCAGGATCACCGGGGGGTTGCTTGGTAGGAGGAGGATGGGGGACAGGGGACAGGGACCCGGGACCAGGGCCGGGACGGGGGCGGCGTTCCAGGAGACATCAGGCAAAGGGAATGCCAGGCGATCGCGACGTGGGCCGCATGCAAAGTGGAGTCGAGTGCCGCATTTCCCTCACTCGGTTATTAGTCATCCGGGTGGATAAGGATCTGGGGAATTATGTAGCCAGCACCACAAAATATTCCAATATATTATAATATTTTATATTCCATACTAACTTCAACTGAAATATATTTCTACAAAAGATATGCTTAATTAATGCAAGTTAAGAAGTCAATAAAAATCCCTTGAAAATATCTATAAGATATTATTACAACCTATGGCTAACCTTCCTTTCAATAAGTATATTTCGTTCGGGTTGGTTTCCTCGACTTGGTTCCCTCATTTCGCTTTACTTTTTTGTTTTATTCCCCTCCTTTTAGTTTGTTTTTTAATTTGCCGGCAGTCGAGCAAATACGACAGCGTTGATGATCATGTTAATGAGGGGCAGGTCCCAGTCCCAGTCCCAGTCCCAGACCCAGGAGAGGCATCGCAGGCATAAAAATCAGGCTCAGAACCTGCTCTGGGACTGGGCCTGGGCCTGGGACTGAAGCTGTGATATGGCTGCTGGTGTTTGGCATCCTCCTCATGTGCCATATGCAAAACGTCAGCGTTGACGCAAAATCAAAAGATCACACAGGATCAATTACAACTAATGATATGGAGACGAGTCTGCCAGGCGGCATCTCTTGCTCTTGCCATGGGTATGGAGATGGCGATGGAAGTGGAAGCTGGGGCTGAGACTGCGGCTGCTGCTCTGGAGGATGGCAGCTTGACTTGGCTGACAGCTGAGATGACGTCGCCACATGCGGGACCCGGAGCCAAGTGTGCTAACAAGTTGCACCCCGTCGGAAATTGGCCAATTGGACGATAAGAGCCGAGGGCAGGGGGGGGGGAACTTGGAGGAGCCTGGGAGGGGACCAATTCACAGTGCCGGTTAAAATAATAGCGGTGTTAGGCAATAATCACTGAACTTCACTGCAGTACATAGGAGCTGTAAGTGGGTGGCACTTACTTGGTTACGTAGCACTTGGTTATTAATTTAGAGATTCTCCAGCAGGAGCAGGGCAAAGTATCTGAAAGGTACTTGAAAATTTGTTCTAGTTGTTTTTTTAAATGTTTTGTAAATCTTCCACTAATAGTTTACAATTTCAGCTTCGGGTTTAAAATTTTAATTAAATTATTTTATATTTTTTTAAACCATTTTAAATTAATTCCTGCTTTTAGGTAATTATTTTCCTTACCCAAAATATGCAATTTCCCCTGCTATTGAATGAACCTCAACTGTTTGAAGGGCAGACATCAGCAGTTGGAGCTCTTCATCATGTCGCATCGTTGTCACCTCATGCCCCGAAAATTGCCCCCTTGCTCCTTGCTCCCTTCCCCCTCGAACTCCCCTCCCTGGAGGATAGCCCAACTTGGCTGCCGGATAATTAAACTAATTGTTCCGATTGCCCGTGTGTCGCCGTCCGTTTGATGTCCATGGGGCGCGGTCAATGATCTTGAACTCTGGGCCGCGAATCCGTCTGCAACTCCCGATGGTCCAATTCAAGTTCAGCACTTGCTCCTTGAAATGGCAGTTATGTCATCAATGTGGCATTCTCCAGCCGAACAGCCGAACAGAGCAATCAGGGGGCAAGTTAAGTAATCAAAGGGCTTGATTGAGATACCCAAGAACTTTGGGGTTTCCAAAGGGGTATGATTTATTTTTGATTGGATTGAAGTTGATAAATATCAAAAATATATAACTATAAGTATTTAATATAAAATAACAAACTAATTTCTCATGAGTTCTAACATTTGCCATACCAAATCTGGAATATCTTTCGTTTCATATAGATTCTTCTATTGCCATTTGATTTGTTTAATAGATATCTCCGGATCGAGTATCTGCTACCTGCATCTTTGTGTGTTCCTGTCTTTTTTTTCTGTCTGTCACGATTGCACACACATCTCTCCGATAAATATATATGTAGGTGCATATAGTATGGACGAACGAAGCTGGTTGCAAGTTTTGTAGAAAAAATGATAATAAATAAATATGCCGAAACACTAATAACACGCTTAAAAGATTGGCGCAAGTTGGCGCTTCCTGTGCCCCATTCAACTTTTAGCTTCAACTTTAATTTCAACTCCGGCTTCGGACTCCCTCTGCCGCTCTCTTGTGCCGTCTCTTTCTGCCTGTTCGATCGGTCAGTTAACCCATCTTGGCCATATCCGTCTGCTTCTGCTTTTGTGCCTTGGCTTTTGCTTTTGCTCTGGCTTTTGCTTTTGCATTGGTGCCCTGTGTGTCGGATGCGATTTAATACAATAAAATATCACAATAGTCCTCGGGTCATTTAGTTAGATGTGTGGTTGTGGTTGTGGGGATCTCCAACTCCATCTCCATTCCGATCCCGACCCCTCTTCCATATGGCACAGGCCCCCGCCTCTGTCTGATTTGCAAGATTGATGTTAACGGAAAGCGTCGTTTCTCCCTTTTGCCCGTTGTCTGTCGCTGTATCTCATGGATGCAATCTGTAGATGCAGCCAGCAAAAGTGTCGGAAAATGTCTGGTAACTTCTGGTCTGGTATCTTCAGGATTTATTTTTGTTATGAACCAAAATATACAAAATTAATTCAGTTAATATTTTGTCATAAATATTTGAACTCCTAATAGTTCTGAATTTCTTGTATCTTTAGTTTTTATCTTTATAATTTCCTAATTTCCATGATCCCATAAAATACAATATTTAATTGAATATATTTTCAATATCTTTAATTTTAGTTCCATAATAATTTATTAATTTTTGGATGGTGGCAACTTGTCTGCGATTTTCGCTTTTGTTGTTTATGCAACATTCAAGTGCAGTGCCTCGTTATTGTTGTTGCACTGTTGCACTGCTGCACTGTAGCACTGCTGCACTGTTACTTGGCTAGTGTAAACTTTATTGCATTTCAATTTGGCAACCCAGGAGATTTCCCCCTTTCTTTCATCTTCAGATCTCACCGGAAAGCGAACTCATTTTTGCGATTTCCGCTCGCCCGTCCACCAAAAACCAGGAAATTTCATAATAACACTCCCGCTGACGTCACAAGGGAGTGGAGTGGCGGGGACTGAAGTGGAGATGGATATCGAGGGGATATGTATATACGCAGTCTATAGTATATACATTTTTTTTGGGTCCCGGGTCAAAATCCCTGGATTATGCAAATTAGATGGAGAGATAAGCGCCTGGCACACGCTCTGCCCTCCGTCTATCTCTCTTTTCCCATTACTGCCGTCTCTATCGCCGGCTCTCTTTCTGTCCCGCTCTCCTGCTCTCCCCCTCTAATCGAGTCTCCTTGGCTCGGCACACGCATGCGCACCTGCAGAAGGAGCATCTGCCCCGAGAGGATGCACCAGGATCGGTCGGTTGCGCAGGTGCAACGTTTACCGTTTGCCAGGCCGCGGGCCAAAAGCATTATGAACATTGGGGTTATCGGGGATATATGTATAGCAGGAGAGGCCAAAGGTTGGGGGATGCAGGACCATCCAGGACTCCCTTTAGAGGATATTTTGTTGCCGAAGGAAGCAGAGCTCCCTTTCTGGTGTATTAGAGTTTAATTGGTTTAAATTTGTATAATTAATTTTCACAACGAAAAATACATGAAATATATATGTTACAAAAGTCCTTGCTTGATTTCCCAACCCCTAGGGAAATTATTAAAATTGGTATAACTAAGTTGATGTTTAAATTATGAAAATAAAATTTAAGAAAGTATTTTTTTGGGTTTATTAGTTCACAGAATTATTTTCCAAAGAAAACCAAAAAATTTAGTTTTGCAAAATGTATTTTAAAGATATTTCGGGAAAAGGGAAAGATAAATAAAGTAATTACTACTGAACTCTAGTCCAGAAATTCCTCAACCCCTTCCCCAGAACTCTTTTCTAATATAGAATCACCTGAGCTGGTACACACCTGATAGGCCATAAAAAGTTTCCACTTCATCAGCTTCGTTAGAGCTAAAAAACTAAAAAAAACTTGTAATTTATGTTACAAAATATTTTCATTGAGATTACAGAAGCCAGCTGAAGGAGATCCCATAAAAGATCCATGAGATCCATTCCCGCTGCGACGTTGACAATAATAACATCAATATTATCAGCGACGACAACAAAGCGATGAATTTATGAACCCAACCCGAGAGCATCTAGCTGGATTCTAATTAACCCTCCGATGCAGATCTCCACGGATACGGGTGCTCGCTCAGGTAGCCAACCGAGGCAGGGAATACAGGTGTGTGTGAGCATACAAATTCCCGAACAGTAGGTGGGCAGGGATTGCGCCTCCTCCAGTTCTTGATTTATAGGAGCAAGTTGGAGTCTGCGGGGGCGTTTTATTGTGCAATCAGTAGCCAAAATATAGATTGGAATCCGATGGAACGATCTAGGATTTCACTTTCGCTTCGGGCTGCAGGCCGTTGACATTTTCCAACGAAATTGATATGTTGACATTGATACTCGAGGGCGGGAGAAGCATTCTAGGAACCACAAAAAACATATATAAATTCCCACAGCCATTCCCTAACCCGTAACCCGTAACCCGTCCACCTGGGCAGCTCCTTCGCTGCCTGATTAATTGAGATGCCTTGTCATCGGCTGGTGATTATTGCAAAAAGTAAACGGAGTTGAGGAAAACACAGCACACATCCAAATCCAATTCCAACAAGGTGGTCTCTGGCCAAAGGAAAGGCCAAATCAATTAGCCTAACAAGACAGCCGCAATGGTATGGGGAATGCCGAGGATTCTCCCGCTCCTGCTCCTGCTCCTGCTCCTACTGCTGCTCCTAACCAGCTACCGAAAAAAAACCCCGAATGAAGGATGATCGGAAGCCGCAGCTTCCTTTCCCCTGTTGTTACCCTTCCCCTTAGAGCCCGGCTAAATGTGTGGTCTATGCCAATCATGCACTTTACGCGCTGCCTTCATTAGCCAACAATCTTGACCAGTTTATCGCACTCCTTGGCCCCTTCAGACTCACTCCATCCCAGCGGTCTCTCGGCCCAAAAGGTTCGCAGATAGCGCCGATGCCAGCACATCAAACGATCCGAGAGATCCTCGATCCTCAATCCTCAATCCTCAGTTCTCAGTTCCCAATCCTCAATCCTCCGACTCAGAATCGGAATCGCACCCATTATAAAACTGATTTGCGAGCTGGGACCCGCATTTGAATGCGGAATTTATGCAGTGCGGGATTTCAAGTAGCTCCTAGAGAATTCCTTAGCCACAGCACCCGCCGTTGTACACTTAAAGAAATTACAATCAAGCTAAGAACTCATTATTAAATATCTTCTATATATGATATTTTCGTTCTGGGAGAAGGGGTTCCAGTTAACAAAACAAACAAAATTATTATCTATTTTTTTTAAATATATAGAAAAAATAAAAAGGAATATAAAATATAGAAAACTCCCCTTTATTTCTCTTTTAAAATACTATAGAAATTTAATTTTTACAAATTCCATTTAGCCTGACTAATTTAATGAAATTCAAAATGAACTAGATATATAATATTTTAAAAGCATTATTTATTTAAACTATAAAAATGTACTAAAAGTAGTTGTTTAGCTATTTAAGAAAATACATTTATTATGAGTAAATTTACTCCTATTTTTGGAATACCATATAATTTGGATTTGTATAGTATACCTACGTGTATAGTATGTATATACAAAAAGTTAAAGAATCATAAAAGTTTTCTAAATATTTTCTCCGAGTGTGTTTCGGGTTTTTAGCCATCCTTGTAACGAGCTGGCAAAATGACTTAATTAGTGGGCTCAAATCGCGTTCGTATCCGTAGCTGAAAGTCTACATGGCTAAATGCTATCGAGTCCCTCGAATCCCTGGGCTCCAGACAGACAGACAGACAGCCAGACAGACAGAACATCTCACTCAGCATTAAAGACCAAGTCGGGATTTGGGCAGATCAGCCGGCAGCCCGGCAGACGCGGAATGGCCAGGGGAACAAGAGGGCAGGGTTATCTAAATAGGCGCGTCCCAAAGTACAAATGGTCAAGTGGACAGATAGTCCCGGCCCGGGGAGTCTAATTTGTGAACAGTTAAATAAACAAACATGCCAGAGCATCGGAATTGGGATCAGCATTCGGCATTCGGCATTCCGGATGACTTCCAAAAGGACACTTGTCGGCGTCGTCCTCTGAAGAAGATTCCGCTCTTTGTGGAACATGCCGACGCTTTGATAAGGACTCTCCAGGCTCCAGGCTCAAGTCCCAAGCATCTCAAGTGTCGAGTGCCGCCCTGGACATCGGAACACGCGACATGGGACAGGGAAGATGGAAAGTGGAAGATATACTATATAGACACCCGATCGGAAGTGCTGTAATAATTCAAGCGATCGGCTCGAGTCAAATTCGGAAATGAAATTTAATGCTCCATCTGCCAGAAGAGTCCGAAGAGCAGACTGTAGTCCAAAGATGAAAGAAAGTAAAATAAACAATTTAAAAGTTATTTAAAACACTTTCTCGAAACTACTATTTCAAAATACTGATCAGAACATTTTAGCAAAAAAAGGAAATTGAGCAAGAGGAACAGATTTTCTTCTTAAATAATATACAACAATGGCCTTTTCCAAAGGGTTCTGCCTAGTTAATCCTTTCGCAATTCCCAGAACCACTCGGCAGAACGATAATCCTGCAAAGAAATTGCATAAAAAGAGCGAATGGCAACCAAATCGCAACATTCGATCGAACATCACGAACTCTCCGGGTCCGGGTCCGGGTCCGAGGGGGAATGGGAATCCTTGCTCCCAGAGCAAACGTGAGAGAATCCTTACTGACAGTCCCGAATTTCTATGTGCCAATGTGCCAGGGAAATGGTGAATTCCCAGAAGCTGGGACTCGCAGACGAGGATTGTTCCATTTTTGTGGCTTTGCCCAACAATCGAGCAGCGACAATGGAGCAGGCCAAAAACTGGGAATCCATCCATAGGATGATATATCTTATTGACACAGCCTGGCACACTGAATGGTGCGCAATATTTGCGCAATATCTCTGAGCTGCAGCTAAGAAAATGTTTTGGCTGTTGCTCGGAAAGGATTAGACAGAGCCAGCATCAGCTGAATAAAACAGGAGTCCTGCGTCCCTCGGTGCACATAAATATTATTGCACAGGCACAATCGCCAATAGCTGGAAAAAACTCCAATGATATGGGAATGAAATTCAATGATCAGGTCGATTTGCAGATACCCTTCTCTATGTGAACTATTCACAATTAAAAGATGGGAGTGTGGGAGGTATAGGTATTTTCTAGGGATACACTAGTTTAGGATATTTTACATACCATTTTTAAGGATTTTTCTAAATCATATAATGCCTCGCAAAACTATACATTTTATTAATAACCATACAAGATAAAATTTTTTTTAAATTTGCATCACAAAAATAATAGAGAGTAGAGCATTTCCGCAGGTCGACCTAGACCGACCAGAAAGAAAAAACCAAAGAAAACTCACTCAAATGCAGTGCAAATCGAAGACTGCGCAATCTTCTTCCAGCTCGTTATTTTGCTACGAATTTTCCGTGGAAATGTGCATAATGGCCAAGAATGGTGACCGAGGAATTGGTACAACAATGCACAATTTTGTACAATTTTCCACAGCACTTTTGGCTGTGCACAGGACAGCACAAACACACAGCATGTGGGCGCATTCAGGATCGGTCCAGGATCCAGCCGAGGATCGATCCCAGGATCGATTTGCCCAGGGCAAAGTCAACAGAACCCACGAACTGAGAAAGGGAAAAGCAAATATCACGAACCACTGTGAATAAGTAATGCGAGGACAATGGATCGATGGATGGCTGGATGGCTGGTTGGCTGGGAGCCAGGACAATGGGGGTGGAAGAAGATCCTTAATTGATCAGAAATACAAGCAAGTGCAAAAAAATAAACACACTACAATGGCTGCGATTGTTTTGCAGGGGCGTTTGTCCTGTTCCCACTGTCTTCCTTTGGGCCATGGGTCATGTTTTGTGTAAACATTGCTCCTTCGATTCCACTGTCCAGGCCAGGGGAGTGAGGCTTCGATCCACTGTCTACACTGTCCAGCAATGCATTTCATAAAAAGACAATTTCGACTACTGAAATTGAATTCCATGAAATCGGCAAAGAATGGCCCATTTCTGATCAATCATCGGGAAGGTGGAGGGGGAGGATCTGGAGGAGCTGGAGGAGTGTTACACATTCAACAAAACAAATCCCAACCCAAACAATTGTCGTCATAAAGTAAAGAAGCTCTTCCTCCAACAGGATCTCCTTTCTTCTTACCAAAAACAATTTGTCTGCTACTTTTTCTAATTGAATAATAGAATGCAATTTCTTTTATGGATGATATATTTATTGTACAAATAAGTTCATATAAATTAACAAATATTCATTTTATATTATATAATATTACATTTTAAATGTACGATTTTTTATAAATTGTGTTTACAAAAGTTTAATTCAAAGGACAACATTTAGAACTAGAAATCTGAAAGATATTTTTTTAAAGAAAAAAATGTTGGCCAACAATCAACCTCATAAATATGTTCCCACTAATTAAATGCATTCCACAAATGTAAAACATAAGTTATACAAATAAAATTTATGGGTGCAGGATCGGTAGCAGCTGCAGTTCGTGGGGATCAGGACACACGGTCCTTAGCCCGTGGGCTAATCTAATCAAGAGAGTCATAATTTGTCCCCGGGCCCCGAAGGCAGATTGAAGAAGATGAAGAAACTACGAGTAGTTGCAGACCGCTGCATCAGATACAAAAGTATCTTGTGCCGCATGCCAAAAGTGCTACAACAGCAATTAACGGTTAACGTCGCCGGAATTTCGGAATTTTTGGAATTTTCGAAACTCCGGAGTCTTGGTAGTCGGCAGACTTCACTCGCCTCCTAATCCCGAGCTGCAATTCACTTTTGACGCATATTCCCCCGACTCCCTCGACTCCGGGCTACTTAAAGGCTCATTCAAGTGCATTTAAATCCTCGTCGGAGTCGGAGTCGGATCGGATCGGATCGGATCGGATCGGATCCCTTTTTATCCCGACTGTCTAACCGCAGCTTGCAGCAAACAATACGATTTTGAATACGGCATTCAAACGAGCCAAATTCACCGACGCGTAAATTTCCCTCTTTGCCGATTTTCCGATTCCCAATTTGCCTGAATAGCGAAAAAGAGTTGGAGGCAGGAAATCACCGCTTGACACAGAAATCAGGGAATCAGTAAATAAATCGGGCTCAAAAGACAGGCGGGGGTGGCCCAAAAGGAATACAAAAAGGGTGCAAAAATAACGGCGAGGACGATCAAAAATCCTTTCAAATTGATCGTTTTGATTTAGGGAAAAGGTTAAGGAAAATAAATTCACAAGGTCGGCTCCCACAATTAAGATACGAATACAATGCATTAAAGTACAGGAATCTTGTAAAAGATACTCTACTTATTGTTAATTGTCTGGACAAATCGTTGAGTACTTGTGTACATTAGATGAAAGGATTTCTTTAAGAACTTAAGACTATCAAAGATTTCTATAAGCTTAGAATATCCTTGCAGAGAAAGTAAGCAAGGGCATACAAATACACTGCAAGCAAAACACCACTCGAAAACATTACCTTAAAGAATTTTTTGTGGGACTTTCCTGAAACTTGAATCTTAAACTACGAACTCTTGATCGCCCTGACCCCTGTCGCGCTAATTAAGATCCATCAAGCGAGCAGTTTCAGGGGACACTTATGCAAATGCAAGGAGGGCTCCCTGGTCCCTTTCGAGTCCCATTCCGAAACGCAGGACCCCGGACATCTATCCCACTAGATGATGTAAAGGGCGCGACGCAACCAGTTCAATCGACACCTGCGACTTGAAGCCCAACGAGGAATTTATCCACAAGAAAAAACTCACAGCGCGTGCGGTCATCGGGAGTCAGGGATAATTCAGGGGAAAGGGTCCAGTGGCCAGGGAGCAGGGTGCAGGGTGAAGGGTTCAGGGAATAAGGGACCGCGCAGGGCCATTGATTGCACTCGTTCCATACCAGGCAAGACGGTAGCTCATTAATATGCCGGTTGGGCCCGACTTGGGCAAGGTCACTCGGTTCTACAAATTAAAGTGGTGCAAATAAAAGATTCATCTGGAATACCCTTCCTTAGAGGATGTACAAACAAGTAGTATTCTTTAGAATCTAGGAATGTAAACTCTATATTTGTATTTAATACTCAATAATATTTAATCAGATTAAATGATTTTAAATACAGATTTCAAGGATATGATATTTTAAACAAGAAATAAAGGCTAGCAGTCTATAGTTTGTATGGCAGCTATGGGATATAGTGGTCCGATCTTTGGTTTTTTATTGTCTAAATTGGTTTTAATGTATATAAAGAATATAAGTTTATATAAAGTCCAAGAATAAATTAATTATATTAATAAACAACACAGTTATGGTCAATTTCTCCCAACGTTTCTATGGCAGCTATAGGATATAGTGTTCCGATATTGATACATATTTTAGTATTGATTAACATAGTTATTTAATAGTGATTTATAAAGAATCAATCAATAATCTTTTTTTTTCGGCAAACCCTCTGCAAGGGTATAAAAAGATTTTTAGCTATACAAATATTTTAGTATATCCAACCTTCTAGAATATACATTAATCTTTTATTTTAATTAACGGAAACCTTTAAAATATTAATAATAAAATAAATTCCATAGAGTACTTCTCGCTTCGCTTTAGCGGGCTGAAATTGTTGTTATTCCGATTCACATTTTAAATACTTTTATATATTCTCCCAACTGTTTGTCCCCTCCCGGTTGAGGATTGTAGTTTTTTGGCTTTAATTACGCGCAGCGGCAGGAGCAGGAGCAGGATCAACTTTTTGGCGGAGTGCGCCAGGGCGGAGGGAAATTTGCATAATTTGCATAATTTACAGTGCCGCCGGGCCGAGTCCTTTTTCTGTCAAGGACCCTCACGCGTGCGCACCCCTTGCCCGGGCAACAAGTTTGTAGGAAAAAGCTTTTAGTCCTCCGGTCCCTGGTCTCTGGGGGGAGGTTCCTCCATTCCTCCCATCCCCTCGCCTTGTAATCGGTTATTCAAATAGATTTCATTGCATTTCGAATTGTTCGAGCATTAAATTTGCCCATTGTGCACCCTTTTGTTCGCAGCTCGATTCAGATTCAGATTCGCAATCGCAATCCTGTTGCTCCTGATCCTGGCCACTCACCCTCGATCGAACGCACGCGAAATAATCAAAATAATCACCGGATTGGAGTGGAACTCCAGGTCCAGGGTTTCTGGCTCACCCAACATTGCGATGCCCTTCCTGAATTTTGAATAAATAAATTCCAAATAAGAACATTAACTACCTACCATTCCTGCCATCAAAAATAATATTAAGGAATCTTTTATTAATTTTTTTATTGTGCATTTATTCCGTTTTCCTCTTTTTCCATGACTCCTTGGGAAATGTATATTTTCATTGTTAGGATACTGCAACAAATTGATTGAATTGCAGCCAGCTCAGCAATTTACAGATCCATTCATACCTTGGCGATCCCTAAAGGAACCAAAGTAAACAAACACCATCGGAAAAAAACGGAGGAGGAAATAATGTAAAAACCTAATGAAATATGACATCACACAACCTATGAAAAGGACATTAAACCTTTGGAATGATCGTAAAAAAAAACACGAAATGAAAAGCCGAACCATAAAAAAAGCAGCGCACCACGGCGAATGATATATGAGCAACTCCCACTCCCCAGATTTTCAGGAACTTCGCCCCGAATCCCTGCAGCTTTTTAGCTGCTGGTCGAAAAGTTACCACCGATCCTGGGCAGATCCTTATAGCAAATACCGGCTATGTGCTAATCCTGCTGGAACTTGATGTGCGGCGTAGGCTGCCAGGACCATCGTGGACATTGTTATTGACAAAATGCCAGGGGCAACAAACGGCAAACAGGGGTTGCTCATGGTGGCTACAAAAGGGAGCGGGA
>JAJJHY010001290.1:11197438-11271484 GCA_021224005.1 Drosophila setifemur
GGAATATATATATATATACATATATATATACTTTTTGTGTTTTGTGTACGGCAAGCGGACAACAAAAGGACCTCAGAGTGGGACGGCAGATAGAAGGATATCGGGTGGAAGCGAACCAAAGCGAGGGAGATCCCGTAGCCCGTAGCCCGGAGCACCGTTCCAAACCGGTCCCTGTCCCATGGCCAGGCCAAGGTTTTTAATTAATTTAATTACTTAATTAAACTTTTATTTAAAATTATATGAATATTCAACAGAAAACATAGAATAATAAATAAGGAACTTACAATTTAGATCTATTTTAATATTTATCCCTAAACATTAAAGTTATTTTCCAGTGTACGCCTCAAGCTATATATGTCCAAATTGGAACACTCAGGATCAGAATCAGAGAGTGAGTGAGAGGGGAGAATGAAATGAAAGAGACAGAGATAGTGAGCAAGGCGAGGGTGAGCGTAATTTATTGTTGTCCGTCAACCCCGAAAAGCGCGGGTTCCTTAGATACGCATAGTCATGGTCCCCGTCCCAGGTAGAGCACGATCCCCTACACACACACACACACACGCACACACACTCACACAGATACTCGCACTCACAGGATATACACACACAGACATAAAAGGCAAGGCACGTGCGCGATACGCACCCCAACTGCTCTCGACTTTTTAGGGAAATTCACAATTTTCGCCTGTCCATTGTTCCTCGGACGGAGTTGGAAGTTGGAAGTGGAACCGAAAGCTGGACGCACACTTTCAGCGCATGCCAAAGGACTACTACATTCGCCTCGGGTGGAGGGGGATGGGAAAACCCAAATCAACCCACCACCCAAAAGTATGCTAAGTAAAGTCATTGCCAAGATCCGATCAGGAGGGCAAACTAAGATTCGGGATACTATTTTGTTTGAAGAATACCATTCACGAACTCCTAATTGCAGTTAATATTTTGTATATAGTATTACTCCTGTTCTCTATATGTATATGTTTCTGATTTCCCAATTGATTTTACTCACCCTCACTCTCCATCACTTTTCCATCTTAAAAAAATATATTTCTAAAATAAAATCGGTGATCATAGACTGTATCCTAATGGGTAATCCCCCACCGAGCGATCCTATTGTCCTTACAAATACACGAACATTGAGTAATCCCTACCCCACCTAAAGTTATTCGCCTTGGTCCTGTCACATTTGAAGCAAAGTTATTTCGAGGACTTCCTCAGCGAGACTTCCCTTCCGCTCCTTCAAGTTCCGCCACTCATAAATTCTTGAATTCTCGAATATGAGCTACCGAAAAAAATAATTTGGAATATGAAATAAGAAATAAGAATAAAAAAAAACACACACACACAAGAGCGATTTATGAAGGCACAACTGCGCACAGATGCTGCGATTGAAAGGATCCTCTCGTCGCGGTGGATGGAATGGGAGCAGAGCACTTGAGCCGACGACAAGTACACAGGACCCCAGGACTCAGGGACTCTTACTCACTCGGCGCCTGAAATAAGGGAAAGGAAAGGGAAAAGCCAAGCCAATTTGAGGACTGGGGATCAAAGTCGAAGTGCTTTGAATGCTTCTCTCTGCCTGATTGATTTACGGCCAAGGAGTGTGAACCCGAGAAGGATGTCTCCCAGGATCTCCCTTCGACTTCTGTTTGCATTCCGCTTTCACTCCCATTTTGAATTTCACTCATCATCTATATTCATATTTACTCGAATTTTCCCTTCGGCTGCTCCCTTTTTTTCCTTTCCCATTTCCCATTCATCCGAGCATTTCGATTCCGGATTTTTTCCCATTGAAATCGATGCCCTGCGTCGGAATGCAAATAGGCGATGCCAATCCCAGGATCGAAATTAGTTTTTGTTTGCCCAAATTGTTGGGTTTTCCCAAGCCGCCGAAGATGAAAGTCAGATGAAAATTAAAATTTTCCCAAAAAGAAAGAAGAGAATCCACCGATTTGAAGACAGGATGTTGGTTGACCAGAGGAGGGGGTGCATCATTTCGGAGATATATCTGTGAGGGATACTTTTCCATCTGAAAGCTTTGTTTGGGCTACAAAAAATATACAAATTCAAACCGAAGTTCTGCTAAAGTTTGCAACATAAATCAAGGAGAAATACTTTCCATAGCCGAAATTTTGTTACTCTTTCGAGATTGTCCTTCCTTAGGGTGGTTCAAAATGTGTTCCAACTCCATGTGGCTTTCGACTCACACATTCCCCCGGCTGAACTTGACAGATTTCATTATGTACCATATTTTTCTCCCTATCCGAGCGGGAATTATAGAGAGAACCGAGCTGCATTAATGAGACTTTCAACCCCGTAGGGAATCAAACAATTATAATTCCATCGGGGTTGCAACGGGCCTACAGCAAACAGCGAAATTAATTCATATTATTTATTTATGATTATTATTATTTATATTTTTATTACAAAGCTCGGATTTGGGCGAACAGAGGAAACAATTGCATTTCTCTTTTCTCTTGTATAATTGAAAATTAACTATGTAGATACAATTTTCAATAGTAATTAAAAATCAAAATTATTGCAGTGTGAAAATTCGTATTTTACTTCTATTAAATTAAGACTCCTTTTCGGCCAGTGTAGTCAGTAGGCTGAGGCGTGGCAGGGGGCGGCCTTCCTAGGCGTGTCATGTCGTGTCGTCAAAGTAGGACGCCACCGAGTCAAAGCCTCGAGGACAACAAAGGACTCCTCAGAGCTCGCAACTCACAACTCCCGAATGTTGACTCTGCCGGCGAGGAGAGGAGAGGTAAGGCGAGGCAAGGCAAGGATCTGTGCGAGATCCGATCCTGGCTGGCTCGCAAAACCGGTAGTCAAGTCGTTTTTTCTTTCCTTGAACCTTTCAAGTGAACTCAAGTTTATAAATTGTGCAGCAAGTACACACACATAGCCGCTCTGCTCTGAAAAGGACTCGGGACTCAGGTGAGCTACCTGAGAACCCGAAAAAGTTTATTGTAGCACACCGAAACTAGTTTCCTCAGACAGACTTAAGCTTCCCGAAAAATGCAGAGAGATACATCCGAAAATAACAACAACAACAACATAAATCTAGACTGCTGGTGAGATTATTTTCCCACCAGCCTAATTGCCCTCGGCCCAGGAGAATGTCTCCTGCTCTGGGAAAGCCAAGGACCAGCGACCAGAGAAAGGATGCCTTCAACCCTGTGGGACTCGCTCGCATCTTGTCAATTTTAATTAGGATTTATGGGCGAGCAAATTCGCCAGGATGTGTGGATCCTTCGATCGGTTCTCGCCTTTAATTTCCCCTTAATTAGCTCAACAATTGGCAATTGGCAAGCGATTCTGCACAATGCCCATCCTGATTGGTTTTGGAGGAGGAGTTTGGAGTTTCCCAGCCATCTCAGCAAGTATCTGGGAATCGCTTCTCAGAAGATACATAGTTGACAATAAGCGTGAAAGTCCTGGCTTTGTGATTAAGTGGAAAGGTTGAACACAACTGACAAGTCGTTGATTCGATAATGTATGGGATTCCTTTGTGGAAGATCCTTGGGGTAGCTAAAGATATTTATTAAAGGAAGTTTTGTGTATTCTTTAAATAATAATAAAACAGAAGAATTAAAAGCTCTTTTCATATTCCATCCTAGAATATTGGTTGTGATCTAACAACCTCTAAGATACATTTTATTTTTGTTAATTTCCAAAAGATTGTTAGAACATTCCAGAGAAGATTTGTTTTTCAGACTGATTTGATCCATTGGCTCGTGTTTTCCCTGAGATATCCTCGAATGAATGTGTGTGTGGGAATCCAAGGTGCTGACTGCCTGTTTGCCCGACCCAACCGATCCCCTCCCCTCCCCTCCCGCTCCCCGCCCCTCCCCTTTATTGTTCAGGTATTAAGCCGGGGACCAGGGCTGCCAAAGCTCTATGTACTTTATGATTATTATATGTACGCGCATATCGAGGGGCGGTATATAAACAAGCTATAGTGAATGTGATAAATACAGGCAGACAGAGACGGAGACAGAGGCAGAGAGGGGAGAGGGAGAGGGAGAGAAATCCACCCTTATCCCTGGATCCAGGTGGAGTGGCTCGAGTCGATCAGATGTTAGTTTTCCCAAAAGCCGCAGCCAAAAACGGAGGCGCCTCTCTGTGTGTGAGTGAGTGCGAGCACTCAGGGGAAGGAATGGCATGGCATGGAAAGGAAAGTGTAAAGGACACCCAGTCTAGGGGATGAAAAGTCAGCTATTGTGTGCGAGCGTTATATGCTTTACATAGGGGATATGCTGTATGCTGCTTCTGCTGCTTGTGCTGCCTCTGCCACTGCAGTTGTGTATTATGTTGCGGCATTCAGTCAGTCAACGAAGTCACTTCCGCCGCTCGGTTTATTTCAGTTTGAGCTCCGAGTTCGGGGCACGCGACACGGAACCAGCCAGCAGCTGTCCTCAGGTCCTTCCACTGCCCAGTATCCCACGATCACTCGCCCGGGCAACAGCACCCGCTCCAGCCCGCTCCAGCCAGCTCCAACGAAATTCAAAATCCGAAATCCAACATCGAACATCCCAAATCCACTAACCCAACGATGGCTGCCCTGAGTTTCAGCCCCTCCCCGCCGCCCCCTGCCAAGAGCAGCTCGGGGGAGTCCAAGGAGAACTCCCAGGGGGGACTGGGAATGGGACTGGGACTCGAACTCAGTCTGGGTCTGGCACAGAAGGCCACCCTGAAGCCCTTCGGCAAGATCACCGTCCACAACGTGCTCAGCGAGAGCGGGGCCAATGCCCTGCAGCAGCACATAGCCAATCAGAACACCATCATACGCAAGATTCGGGACTTCGGGATGCTGGGAGCCGTGCAGAGTGCCGCCAATAGCACCAACAGCACCACCCCCGTCCCCAGCCAGAGGAAGCGGCCGCTGGGGGAGTCCAAGCAGAATCTGCAGAACCAGCAGGCCAACAAGACCACCGCCTCCCAGCCGGCCAAGAGGAGCAAGCAGGCGGGCAAACAGGCGGCCAAGCAGGCGGCCAAGCAGAAGCTCCACCTGGAGAAGCCACCCAAGCAGAGCCCGACACCCAACCCGATTAAACTGACCGCAGAACAGGAGCTAATCAAGGCGGCCGGGACTCCGGGGAGGAAGGGGCTGCCCTTGCCCCAGGCCGTGGCCAGGAGGAATGCCCGCGAACGGAACCGCGTGAAGCAGGTGAACAACGGGTTCGCCCTGTTGCGCGACAAGATTCCCGAGGAGGTATCCGAGGCCTTCGAGGCCCAGGGGGCCGGAAGGGGGGCCAGCAAGAAGCTCTCCAAGGTGGAGACCCTGCGCATGGCCGTGGAGTACATCCGGAGTCTGGAGAAGCTGCTGGGCTTCGACTTCCCACCCATGGGTGGTCAGGGTAATAGTTCCGGCTCCGGTGACGACAGCTTCATGTTCATAAAGGATGAATTCGATGGCATGGACGAGCAGTTCGACGACTCTCTGAGCAACTACGAAATGGAGGAGCAGCAGCAGGAGCACTCGCTTAGCGCTTCCAGCCCGGGCACCAACCTCAGCCTCGGCCACAGCCTTAACCTGAACCCCACACCCGCACCCGCACCCACACTCATACCCACTGCCAGCGATCTCCTGCCCCACTTGACGACTCTGAATGGGCTGCAGTACATTAGGATACCAGGAACGAATACCTATCAGCTGCTCACGCCCGAGTTGCTGGGGGAACTCAGCTCGGGCTCGGGCTTGGGTTTGGGTTTGGGTTTGGGTTCGGGCTCGGAGCATGTTGCAGCTGCCTGTGGCAACTTATCGCGATCGCCCGTGCCACAGCAGCAACAACAACAACATCAGGGAACAACCACCAAAGTTAGCCCCTGCTCGTCGCCAGTTGGAAGTATTTCACCTGTCAATGAGCTGATATTGCAGGCGTGTGCCGCCCAGCTGCAGCAGCAACTGATCAAACAGGAATACGGCAGCAACATTAACTCGGGCAACTGCAACACCAACTGCAACAACATCAACAGCAGCTCCCCCATTTACCAGCAGCAGCAACAGCAGCAGCAGCAAGGACAACAGATCCTGGGAGCCTCGCCCATACTGCCGGCCTTCTACGACCAGGAGCCCGTCAGCTTCTACGACAATGTGGTGCTGCCCGGCTTCAAGAAGGAGTTCAACGACATCATGCAGCAGGATCAGTCGGGATCGGTGGCGGGAGCATCGTCGGGCGTGCTCTCCGACGAGTCCATGATCGATGCCATCGACTGGTGGGAGGCCCACACACCCAAGTCGGAGGGAGCTGCTGCGAACGAGTCCTCGACGGCCGTTCTCATGTAGCGGTCATAAGCCATACTATTCAGATATGGATATATATACGAGTATGTTTTTTTTAACGAACGAGCCTTGACCGAGTCATTGTGTAAATAGCAGGAGTCATCTAGTGATATGAACCAAAACAACTAACCAAATCTTCCCCGAGCACTAATAACCTAACTGGAGAATGGAGAGTGGAGAATAGAGAGTGGAGAGTGGAGACTGGAGAGAGATCCATGACCCTCCATGACCCTCCATGACCCTCCAAGACCCCTTATGACCCGCACCATAGTTAACCTGATAATGAGCTAAATGTTGAGCCATTCCTAGCTGTTAGTCTTTGCAACGTACATATTTTAATTACACTACCCTTTTTTTTGCTCTGTGTACTTAGTTAGGAATCGATTTTTTTTCATAGATTTAATTGTATGGATGTTGAGATGATAAGTGCGATAAATGATATATATAAAGAATATATGAACCAAATATATATACACAAATTTGTGACAAAACCTAATTGAATTTTATAATTTGGAAATGGAAAATGCTTTTTGGGATTTCATTGATTGTTATCAAAATTAATTAACAATAATAAATTAATAAGAAATGATTAAAATAATTCATTAAATTTGGTAATTCGGAAATGGACTATGAATTTCAGGTTCCACTGGCCGGTTGTTAAATGTTGATCATTTAATGAAATTAAATAAAACATATTATCAAAAATAAATAAATGATACCAAAATTTATAATAAATAAAATAACTGTTCCCCAATTGGCAGTTTAACATTTAACATTTTTAAATCTAGTATTTGCTGTTATTTAAGCGGTACTCTTCGGAAAAATCAAATATGTGAAAATTAATTTTGAGAGTTCCCATGGTCAGGTCCCAGGTCAGATCAGATCAGATATCTAACGGTTGCGCATACCATACAGCATATACCATATAGCATCTACCACATATAGGGTTTCTGCTAATGGTGGGCAAACATGCACATTCATCGGATCCGGAGAGTTAAAAAAACCGAATGTGGAATGGAATCGGCATATCATGTTCATTTCCATTTTCATAAGCGTCCAAGCATGCAAAGGACACGGCGCTTGATGGATGGATGGATGGATAGATGGATGGATGGATAGATGGAGAGCGAAAAACTGAGACAAGGATACGGGGCTGGGAGAGAGGGATATTTGCATATAGGATACAGGATAGCCACATTCAGGAGAGAGGGCAAGGCACTCCGCTTCACTGGTTCTCGCTGCAGACCGATATTCAAATGAGCCTCCGTCTCCTTGTCCGTGTCCGCGTCCGTGTCCTTGTCCGTGTCCTGATAAATGACAGTGTGCCATATGCCCACAGAGCAAAAAAAAAACAGAAACCCAGACTGAATGCCTATGTCGTAACCCTGCAACGTGGGAATTCAGATCGAAACGGGATATGGAAATGGGAAATGGGAAATGTGCACTGGGAATTGGGAGTTGGGAGTTGCAGGGCAAGTGCTCGGAATTCCTTCGTAACGGTTCGATGTGAACATGTGCCCTTAATTTCGAAAGTAATTAGAAATGCAGCAGGAGTGCAGTAGGAAGAAGGGTGGTAAATAAGAGGACCTCGGCGGGTGCATATTAATTTCCGATTAAGCCGCAACCGCATCTCATCCAAAAAATTATAAAGTTGAGATTTTTGATCCTCGAGAAAAGTTTCTGAGCGATTAGATCACCTAAAAGTGTGTGAACTGTGTTTTCTTTCCCATTTTATATTTTTTCCTTAAGAAAATATCCTTTTTTCTGAGATTAAAACGATGTTCCTCAAGTAGAAACTTAGATCGAATAATTATCCTTTGGTTTTAATTTTTAAATCTTTTTTAAAAGGAAATTTAATTTTTATTACTCATAATATATCTTTAGATACATAAACATTTCCCCCATCTTCTCCCAATGTTGCGAATATATATAGGTATGTATGGCCAAATCTTGACTGTTATCCTCCCTCCTCCTGCTTGTCCTGGTTTGAAAGGATCTTTCTCACCCTCACGCTGACTTGGCGCTAGATCCTCTTGGCTAATTGTATGCAGAGCTCTTTGTCCTGTGCCTACGTGTCCTTCTCTTCGTCCTCATGGCTCTCTGTCTTGGTTTGTGTCTCTGTCCCTGTCCTCTTCTCAAACAGCTGCCAAGACAGGACAAAAACGAGAGAATAAATAGGAAAAAAACGCGCCAATCCATAAGGATAAATGATGCAAAATTATCCAAGAGAAGAGCGGGAGACGGGCGAACAATGAGGGAAATCAATTGAAAATCGTTTGGCCATTAAGAAAATAAGACAGACGAAGAAGGACCCAATGGCCTGTGCCAAAAAAAAGGGATCTGTGCCCAAGGATCTGCCCAGGGGGAAATGCATCTGCGGATTCCGATTCGATCGGAGTGTCCTTTTTCTCCCGTGTGTGTGTTTGTGTGTGTGTGTTGGCCTGGTCCCGAGGAGCAGTTTCCCGTTTCTCGATCCAGGTGCAACGAAAGGTATTTTGTTGTGGTGGGTGCCCTTCTGCCCTTGGAGGATCTAACTGTTTACCATTCTCCGTTCTCCGCTCTCCATTCTCCGATTCACCGATCACCGTTAGCAGTGAAAATCCTTCTGCTCCTTCTGCTCCTGTGAACCGTTATAGTTATTAAATATTGGTAATGCGACACGCCCCTTGTGCACCTTCGATTTTGAGCCTCTTTGATCGGGTTTCAGATTTTCCTTTCTACACGGAGAGAACAACATTTAATAAAGATTTTTCTACATTTTTGAATGGCAAATAAAAGTGTTTATATTATATTTGATATGTACCGAAAGATAATATTAATTATTTATTTACTTATTTAACTAATTTAATTCATTTTCAAATGTAAATAAATTATTTTTATATACATTTTAATTTTCCTTTGATCGTCATTTATTTTTCTCGGTGCACTACATTTCGGTCCCGTTTCAATACAGAATCAGTTAGTTCGGCTTTGGTGTTTTGTGAATGGAAGGCTTAGGGGACAGCAGATGAAGTCTCCCAAAGGATAACCCCTCCGCTGGTCGGGGCTCTTTCGATCGATGGATTCGGTTTCACAGGAGTCCTCCGCTTTTTTCATCACCCGTTATGCGATGGCATCACGCCCCCGTTTTGCAGAGCACATGTCACCATTGAATATTCATAAATCACTTCGGGTAATAACTCATTATTATTATTATTATGGGGTATTACTCCTGGGCTCCCCTCTCCAGGTCCCCGTTCCCTGATCCCTGTTCTCTGTTCATTTAGCGTGTGCGCATGCTCATTCCGTTGACTTAATTGGGCTTGGAAGGGGGTCTGGGATTGGGTTTGCGGAGAGGTATTGGGTTTTCCCCTTCCCCTGTCCAAGGCATATTGCATTACCATTTTAAACAGGGAACCTTGGGGCGAGCTAAACACGAGCGCACAGACTGTAATTGCCACAGATGACATGTAATCCCTAAGATGGGGTATCGTTTTAGGAAGCCAATGGATTTCACATCACTCGGATTAATTTCAAACTCATTTTGGAGAAGGAATATAATTAAAACTACTTGTAGAAATGTCTTATATAGTACAT
Source organism: Drosophila setifemur (assembly GCA_021224005.1). Taxonomy (NCBI): domain Eukaryota; kingdom Metazoa; phylum Arthropoda; class Insecta; order Diptera; family Drosophilidae; genus Drosophila; species Drosophila setifemur. The sequence continues at coordinate 11,207,298 of JAJJHY010001290.1, forward strand.
ATATATTTTTGTATCTTTTAATTTTTAAAACCAAGCATTTAGAATTCAGTGAAGTATATTGAATAGATACGAGATTGTGTCTTCACGACAAGATCTCAAGATTTCCATTCATAACTAGATTCATTCAGATATCCCAGCAGTTTGGTGCTTAAAGGATTTCACCACTCTCTTGAGTGGCCTGACACACTGATCCACTGATCCGCTGATCCACTGATCCGCTGATCCCTTCTGTCCGTTTAATTCAGGGACTTCATTCAGCTCCTCGTCCTGAGTTTCTAACCCAGTTCTCGGGGCAATTATTGCTCCTGTTTTCTGTATTCTGTGGCTTACCAAATTAACCGCAGCTAAAGCCGAGCTACTTAAACTTAAGCAGATTGCGCTCCTTCCTCAACTTCAACTTGTACTTCAACTTCCCATTATTGTTCAGATATCTGCTATATCTTCTCGAGTGGACACACTTCAGGCCACAATGAGGCACTTAAGGTAAGTGTGCGCCTTGTGCCTAAGACCTTAAGTTCTTAATCCAGTGCCTGTGAACCAGGTCAATGATGACCGAGAAAGGAGTTAACACTGTCCAGCACCGTCTGCGGTTCACCTAAGCCCAAATCCCCCCGCCCACAATATCATTTCCAATTCCACATCAGCCTGGGATGATCTGGCGTATGGATGCGGCTGACAGATCCGAGTTAATTTCATTCACCACTCGGGTCCTAGATCCATATTGTACTCATCCGAACTCTGACATGGCATGCACTGGAAAAAGTTAAGATTATATATATATAAGCACTATTTTATAATTCGGAGTGCAACTGGAGAATGGAGTGCATACGGACAACATGTGTTGGCACTGCTCCCATTCCTTCCTCAGTTCTGGGTTCTGGGCGCTCTATTGGAAACTGCTCCCAAGGATGTCTGCACATGTTTTCCCAGACACATCCCCGATGTCACCGAATCTTTGTGTCTGTCTCCACGTTGTTTCCTTGTTTTGTATCGAATATATTCAGCATTCTGCAGTGACTCTGTGCTCTCCATTTGGCCAGTGTTTTGACAAACGCACCCAGGGTGGGCAAAAGAAACGGGAGGATCGAGGAGAACACTCTGAGAAGACATTGAGTCATCATGCTGGCTGATTGTATGACAACACACAATTTTGACAGTCTCTGTTGGCCAAATTCAAAGGGCACTCCAGGAAGCGTTGGCCAGTTTTGCATTGACCGAGGGACATCTCAATCCCGGGTCCTGTTCGATAATTCCCTCAGCTCTCCTCCCCCGCTTTGTTCGCATCGCTTCCCTCGAAGCTGCTTTGTGTGCAACTTGAACTCCATAATGATCCTGACCGGGGGACCCAGGCAAGGGGCAAGGTGTGGGGTCCTTCAGGGAAGCACTCAATGCACTCACAATGAGGCCACACGAAGACATCCCGGAAACAGCTCAATCCGGCTCTGAAGCAATGGAGTCCCAATACCCAGTTTACCCAGCAAACAAAAAAGATTTATGGTAAAAATCTTTTCCAAATTGCCAATGTAAAAACAGATTTCACGGGGAAACTCTGCCAAAAAGTTTTCCTGAACTAAATAATAAATTAAAATTAAATTTTACTTAGATTTAGATAAGGTTTCAATTATTAATCTACTGCAGCTTTAACTTAAGTTTCAGAAATGCTTATATTATTTAGTACATATATTTCATACCATTTACAAATTACATCCTCATTTTAGTATATCCCTTTTCTCCAGCAATATCCAGGAGTCTTTTAAAGTTCAACCAACAATTTATGGACGATTGCTTCCCCCCCAGTGGCACATGCCGAAAGGAAACACTAATCCCCTGTATAAAAACCCAAATTTTATGGACGATCACTGGGAGATGTAACCGCATCTCCCACGTGGGATGCAATTTAAGACTCGGACCGAACGGCTGCGATCAAAGAGTGGAAAAGGATTCGAGTGTCACGCATGAAGGACACATCCCAGACCGAAAGTTCCGAAGGATTCCGCCCGTCGCGAATGCCATTAAAATCGGAATGAATGTGCACAAACATCCGGAGTGGAATGGCGTCGAACGGCTTGGATTACCGATCGCCCATCTATAGTACGAGTACAAGATTCTATGAGATACAATTCGATGCACAGGTAGGAAGGAGCGTAAAAAACAAAGCCGCTATTTGCCTAGCGCAAAAAAAGGACAATGACCAAACAGAATCGATGTGTATCGGTTTTTGTGGCGGTGTGTGTGTGTTGGTTCCTGCTGCAAGGGCAACCTGCTGGATGTCCTTTTTGGAAGAGGATGCTGAAGGGGTTCATTAATCGTGTTTGGCAACTGTGAAATGCGGCAAAAAGGAAGTGCGGAGGAAACCGAAAGGATTTCCGTTTTATTTCGTTTCGTTTCGTAATGCGATGCTCGTTAATCGATCTTAATGAAAATCGAACGGAAAATTGCCAATTGAAAAGACCAAAAGTGAAAGCCGACTCCCGGAAAGCCGACTCCCCAATCCGGAACTCAGTTGATCAATGGGTGAGAGAATTGTGCAAAAGAAACTAAAAACAGGACTAAAATCTAATCTTCAGCTCGAATTATTTATATTATAAACTCACTAAAGTAAGCGGGAACTTATTTTGTAAATGATAAAAGAAAAGATAATTTCACAAAAAAAACAACCCACTATCGCATTATCTCAAATTAATTTGTTTCTTTATGATGAACTTTAAATAAATTGATTTATTCACTTAACAAAAATATTAATGCAAAGCTATCTTAAAATATACATATTTATCGCTACCTTCCACAAATAAAATATACTCATTGAGAAATTCTGATATTTCTGAAAAAATCCAATTCACATATATTTTATCATTATTAATATTATGTTTTTCTTTATGTTTTTGCTTATTTTTCGAAACCCGCGATAAACTGCTATCGATTCTGGGACAATAGCATTTGCATTTGTCAGCATCTCCGATTAATCGCATTACAAATGGCTCCCGGGATCAGGAATGAGGTGTCGACTTAAGGGAGCGAAAGGCCGGCGATCATAATGCTAACAAATTCGAACAGGTAGTCCCAGGTCCAGGCAGTCGGGCCTCCGAATAATGCACATATAAAATTCCACGTCCAAGGACAGGGGCCGGGCATCAATATTTTGACATTGCCAGCGGTTTGGCAAACTGCCGATTGCAACGCATTAGCGGCACTGAAAAATAAGGCCTTCGATGGTAATTCGGATCGCTTAGGGATCCATGGAATCCATGTGGGGTTCATTGAATATTCAGAGATGGGGGATTAAGTGTTGGAGCAGTACAAGAAACAAAATGCAATCTGCCTTTTGAAACACCAAAAACACCTTCCAAAACAGAGTTCAAAAGAAAAGTTGATGCGGGGAGAAATAAATCTAAAATTTAGATTTAGAAATTTAAATAAAATTTCATTTAAAATAAAATTGTAAATATATAGAAGATTAAAATTACTTTGAAATGAATGTACTGCCCATGTAATTTGCCCATTGACTGAAATCCTATTTATATAATTATGAAGAATTATTATAAATTTCATATAGAATTAGGTTGTATTTTAGTTTACCATATTCCGATCTCTGAAAATTCTTGTCCTTTCAGGATTCATTATTTTATCAACCAAATTTCAAACTATAAATATTTTTTTCAATCTAAATATTGTTGAACATTGAGCATGGGACCCTAAAACATTTTTAATAAATGGTCAACAAATTAAATATTCTGTTTTTTATGGGAACCGATTAAAGAGATTATGTTAAATTTTTTAAGAAATTATTTGTCCATCAAAGAAGATGTAATATTTGTGAGATAAATATGATTATGGGATTTCCCATCGTAGTTATAGTTTTTTTTTAACTACCAAAACACTTTCCCGCCCAATCCGAAAACCTCCTCCGAAAGATAGAACTCAATTAGATTACAGTTTTTGCAGCTCCATTGGCTGCTTGCTTTCTCGTGCATACTCGTATATTTTTTTCATATTTTTCATATTTTTGATATTTTGATATTTTTCATATTTTTGGGTTTCGTTCAAACCATGTGACTTAATAAATACTAGAATAGAAGATGAAAAAAAATCACACTACAGGCTAGGCAAAAAAAAAAATAGGTAGACAATAGAGAGATATAAGGATAGATAGATAGATAGATAGATAGATAGATAGGAAGATAGATAGGAAAATAGATAGGATAGAAGTAGCAGAAACATGGGGATTAAGGAGTAGGGTGTGGGGATATATGTATGTATCGGGTATACAGATATAGATATAGATATGGATATGGGGACACCACTCTAACCCGCTCTAATGACCAACAAAAAAACGAAATAGTTTAAAAAGGAGAAGGAAGTTATTCGGTTGACTCTCTGGCTGGCTTGGTTGTCGGTTGGATCGGGTTCGTCATCGGATCATCGGTCAGATACACACTCGTCGTCCTGTACATGGTGGGGTCTGCTCTCCTCAGGCCTCAGGCCCTCAGGCGGTCGCCGGGTACTGCCTCTTCTCCAGGGAGATGTTGAAGCCGTTCTCCAGCTTCAGGATGATGTCGGCCTGCAGCTTGAAGTCCGCCTCCGTGTCCGTGGAGTGGATGATGTAGTTGCGCACGATGGTGGACAGCAGGACCTTCAGCTTCAGCATGGCGTACTTGCGGCCCACACAGCTCCTGGGTCCGGCGCTGAAGGGGATGAACGAGTAGTAGTGCCTGTTGGCCATCCGCTCGGGCAGGAAGTTGTCCGGGTCGAACTTGGTCGGGTTGGGGTAGATGTCCGGGCGACGGTGCACGCAGTACTGCAGGACGATCACGGTGGTGCCCTTGGGCACGGTGTACGGCCCGCTGGCCAGCTTCAGGTCGTAGTCCAGGCGGCGGGCGATCAGGGGTACTGGAGGGTACAACCTGAGCGTCTCGAGGATCACGCGCTCCATGTACTTCATCTCCATGGTGTCGGCGAAGGTGCAGTCGCGCAGCATGTTGTCCCCGAAGATGGCCTTCTGCTCGGCGAAGATCTTGGCCTGGATGTCCTTGTGGATGCCCATCATGCAGAGGGCGAAGCTGGAGCCCGCCGAGGTGGTGTCGTGCCCCTCGAACATGATCGTGTTCACCTCGTCGATGATGTCCTTCTCGTTCCACTCGATCTCCGGGTTCTTGGCCATCTCCACCATGGCGTCCAGCAGGGCCAGACGCCTCTTGGCGCCCACGTCGTTCTCGTCGATGTCGTCGAGGTCGTCGCGGAGACCCTCCTTCTTGGAGGTCGGGGTGCTCTGGGGGGCGATCTCCTCCACGATGGCGCGCGACTCCTCCTGGAAGTTCTCCTTGCGGTCCTTCACCACCTTGCTGGTCATGCCGAGGATGATGTTCATCATCTTGTCGCCCTTCTCGCGCAGCTTGGTGAACTTGTAGATGGAGTCCAGGCGGTACAGCAGCTTCACCTGCCGCTTGTGGATGATGTCGCACATGTCCACCACGGCCTGGGCGTACTCCAAGCTCTTGTTGCCCTCGGGCAGCTTCTTCACCCCCATGGCGGTGGAGAGCAGGATGTCGACGGTGGTCGTGGACATGTAGTCGTGCACGTCGAAGGACTTGCCCGCCTCCAGGCCCATGCGGCCCACCACCGACTTGGAGTGGTCCACGAACGTCGGCACGAAGCTCTTGAGGATGCTCTGGTGGAAGGTGGGGGCGATCATCTTGCGGTGGTGGCGCCAGTGGTGTCCGTTGCTGATGAGCAGTCCGTCGCCGAACCAGGGCTTGAAGTAGCGGTACTCCTCCGCCTTGGTCAGGTGCTGGTGCCCGCTCAGGATCAGCTCGATGTCGTTGGGGTTGGTGAGGAAGACCAGGAGGACGCTGCCCAGCCAGGCCTTCATCGTCTCGCCGTACTTGTTGAGGTAGCCCAGGCCGACAGCCAGGATCTCGGCATTGCTCAGTCCGGCCGCCATGTGCGCCTGTCCCAGGATGGGCAGCTCCGGCGGCGACGGGATGTTGGCCACCATGCGGTACTCCCGGCTGTTCCTGCGCCAGTACTCATACAGGAACATGGCCAGTAGGGTGCCCACCAGGGTGGTCAATGTGGGACTGAGTCCCAGCAGGACCGACCCACCGGCCGCCTGCTGCAGCGTCTCCTGCACCACTGTGTCCACTGTCATGTTTGCTCCTTTTCGCGATCCTTGCTCTCGTTCTGATCCTCTGCTTAGATGGAACTCTGCTCAATTGGCACGCTCAACTGTGGCTTCCCTCCGTTGGACTGCAGAGTTTTATACGGCCGGAGGTGTCGACTGACCCCGAGTCAAGTGTATGCCCATTCCTATTCCCTATGCCCATTTCCCATTTGCAAACCAAATCCGAGTCACGTACCCATTGCTCTTTGGAGCTGCTCCACTGCGTCACTCTGGGCTTCTGTTTTCCGTACCCACTTCTAGTGGGCAATAAGTCGGCCATTAATCGCGGCAGCTGTCCATGTTGCTTACCTAAACATTTAGTATTTAGGGAATTCAAATTTAGTTTATTGAAAAAATATAAAATACAACGTAAGTACAATTTAAAGTGGTATTTGTATTATAATTTATTATAGTTTTAAATAATTACTATCGATAGGAATTACGTTCAATTTGGATTGGTGTAATTTATTATGGGTATAAAAACTTGTAAATATTTTAATTAATCACACTTTTGTCCTATATTTTTAAAATCCACTCAAGGGTCCAAAGTTTAAATCAAAATAAATTAATGTCAAGGTTCGAAAGGGCCAAGTTAGACTTAGAAATATGTAAATTCAATTCAATTTTGTATATAATACTTTAACAGCTTTAAATAATAAAATTAAATAATTTTATTTACAGATAAATACCTTGAAATACACAAAGTTCCTTAGCATTCCTTAATTAAAAATAAAAATAGTTTTTTAATCCCTCTTTTGTGGAGTTTTTTGCAATGACAATTGTGGTCACGAGACACATTTGAAAGGAAAGTGAATTCGCGCCTATCCTTCGGGCTCTGGTTTCCTGCGGAAGTGCACAGGATGCCGGCATCGAGGATCAAGGATGGCGAATCGGGGAACGGGTATGCAAAGCAGTTAGCTACCTGTACCCGTGGTAGTCGGTAGTCGGTAGCCTACCTGCCGGCAAACGGAAGTGGGTGATCTCTCCTCCACTCCGCTCCGCTTTCGCTTTTCATTAAATTCAATTTCGGTGCTTTTGTCCTCGACACCTGAGCACCGTCATCTGAAAAGGGAAAAGCGAGTAAATAAAGCCGAGACAAAGGGAAGGAAGCTGTCGTTTTTACGATCCGATCCGAACCAAAGCGATCCGAAGCGATCCTCCCCCGCCTGCCACCGCATCTCCTTTCTTGTTCCACCATCCAATCCCGGATGGATTGTTGTTTCGAGTGATCCTCTGTACTATTTGTTTTTATTTGCAATTGGATTAGTTGCGCGCGTGTTCAAAGCGTGGTACCAGCACATTCTGGCCCAAATCCCAGCTATTCACCAACTCCACCATCAACTCGCAGGCATTCAAATGATTTCGGGATTTAGTATAGTTCTAATATAAAATATGGGATAAATATAGATGCTTATATCAGTTATATCTGGGCCGGAAATCCTCACCCACTCCAAATCCAACGCAGTCCCCTTCCGATTTAATTAAAATGGTAAAAATAGTTTTATTGAATTTTTGATTGAAGGGACTTAAAAACAATTAGAATTGAAATGATTACAACGACTTGGATTTGTGTGTGTTTCGCTGAATAAATTACATAAATGTGTCGCCTTGCCCTTTCCTATTTTTTCCTTAATTAGTTTTTACTTTTTACTTTTCGCTTATGACGTAAGTGATTTACATATGGATATATGGTAATTAATTTACTTGTATATGCTATTAAGATATAGGTATGACTTTTATCGATTTGCGGTGACAGCACAGAAGCAAAAGGTAATCGCATAAAATAAGGATACATGATATAGAATACACAATACGTGGATATGCGCTTGCATTTTTTGTTTTAACTTTAAACTTAAGCCTTCTGTTATTTTGTTATTTTTTTTTGTTTTTCGATTTTTGTTTTTTTTGATTACAAACTAACAATGTCTTTTATCAATTGAATGAATTCTGTTGGACACTCGCACAAAAAACACAGGCACGCACATGACTCTTGATGGGAAGAAAACAAGACAGAATCGGGGACATGGGACAGGAACATGGACAGGGACATGGTACATGGTACATGGAGCGTGGAGCATGGAGCATGGAGCAGAGGGACAACGGGGGGCAGTGGGACTGAGCAAAATGACACAAAGTATGGCATACAAGAAGCGACAACGTAAAACATAAAATACAAAATTATAGTTTGTAAAACTATCAAAACAATCATCACGAAGCAGGAGGCGGGGCGGGGAGGGATTTAGTGCGCGGCATTTGGCTGGAATCCTCCTGCTGGGTTCCTCGCCGGCGGGACAGAGGCTGAGGCAGAGGCAGAGGCCGTCTCATTGAGATGCACACACTGGGCGTCCTGCATCAGCTGCGTGAGTTTCTGCGTAAACGTTGGAATGTCCTGCAAAAGGGGTTCAAAAATAAAATGCTCTTATGCCCTTTTGGATTCCTTAATTTCAAGCCACCAACTCACACTTGTCTGGCAGATCTCCTCCAGCGCCGTCTGCGCCACCGGCAGCGATGCGTGGGCGAAGCTCTCCAGCAGTTGGCGCCGGTCCACCTGGCCCATCGCGTACAGGGCCTGGGCGATCATGTCGAAGTGCAGCGCCCCCTCTCCGCTGAGGAGGAGGTTGAGCAGCGCCCGCTGGAAGGAGGAGAGCAGCTGCTCCTTGAACAGCGCCCGCTGGTACAGCCTGCTCCGCTCGTTCACGTTCTGCATGGAGGTGAGGACGCTTCGCACGTTGCTGGGATCCGTTCCGCTGACCAGCATCTGGCCATAGGCATTCAGGATGGCCATAAAGTGCGCCGGGTGCAGGTTGTCGCTGCAGTTGAAGTTCCCAGAGCTGGCGTTGCCCGTGTGCCCGTTGGAGAGCTGGTTCTTGTAGAAGAACTGCCACTTGCAGGTGAGCACGCTGGAGATATTCCGGAGAAAGGTTAAGTTTCCGATTTCAAGGAATGCAATCCCCAACCCACCTATCGAACAGTGCGTAGAGCAGACTGGTGATCTCGCTGTTGTCCGTCTCCGCATTTTGCTGCTGCAAGAGCGGCAGTATCTGCTGGGTGCTGAAGTCCAGAATGGCCGGAAGCAGGCCCACGGACGCACTGCCCGGCTGCTCCACAATCAGCTTGCACATCTGCAGCACCTTCTCCATCACCGCCAGCCGGCTGAGAGTGAGCTGCTCCCTGAAACCGACAAAGAAGAGATGGATAGTTACCCTTGGAGAATCCAAACAGAAAGGGATGGAGATAGAGATGAGGGTGGAGGGAAATCCTCACCTGCTGCTGACGTTGATGAACAGCGTGATCATCTCCTTGATGTACTGGGCCCCGAGCTGGGTGAGCAGGGTGCGGAGCATGCTCAGGCTGAACTCCGCCACCGTGATGGCCATGGCGATGCTGCTTAGACCAAAGCTGTTGAAGATCATCAGAGCCTTGGTCAGAATGCACTGTGGAGAGGAGTTTTAGGTCAGTGTTTCTGGTTTTCATGTATCCTTCTAGAACTCACCTTGAAGGTGCTCAAGAGCATGTCCTTAGCATTGCCCCAGGTGGCCTTGAAGTACTCGATCAGCGCCGTGAAAGTACTCAACAGGCTGAGCGTGCTGGCCGCCACCTTGCTCTCGTTCGCCTCGCCCAGGTCGAGGTCCAGGAAGTTCTGGGCCAGCCCCTTGACGTACTCGCGCAGCATCCACTGGCGGCGCACGTAGAACTGCTGGTCCTCGGGGACGCCCTTCCACGGCAGGACCATGCAGCTGACCAGGCTGATGTGCACGTTGGTGCACACCTGGCGCGGCAGCTGCGCACTGAGGCGGGAACTCGCCTGCAGCAGGCTCTGGATCTGCGGGATCTCCAGCAGGCACTTGGGCCGTATCACAGTCGAGATAAAGAGCAGCAGCTCGCTGGCCGCCTGCTGAACGATTGGCGAGGCCGCCGCCAGCGAGTCGTTGCAGGCAAAGATGCTGCCCAAAATGGCGAACAGGCGGTGCAGCAGCTCCTCCCCGTCCATGGCTTTCGAGAGCGGGAAGATGCTGCGGATGGCCAGCAGGACTTGAGCGTAACTGCAAAGCATGGTGAAAATCGTTACAATGAGTTATAGAGGAGTTTTGCGGAGAGCCCCTCCTCCCTTCACTCACAGGTTATCCATATCAGTCTGGAACGAGGCCTTGTCCATTTCGTTGCCCCCGTTTCCCAGCCGGTTGCTGGCCAGGAGCTGCAGCGTCTGCAGCAGGCTGTCCGAGAGCATCTGCAGCTGGCACTCCATCTCGTCGGCAATGCCTGGAGCAGCCGTGCTGGTGTCCATCAGCGGGGCCAGACGCACCACGGCCTGGCACACGGTGGCGAAGTCGCGCAGGATCTCCCCCACATTGGCGCCCTTCAGCTTCCTGGCCGCCTCGTAGGTGCGTCCGCTCCCATGGTCCAGGGCGTGCTCCAGCGACATCAGATACACCTGCGGACGCGACCAGTGCGCGTAGACTTGTGCGAAGACGATGTGGGGGCCTCGGGTGTTGGCCAGTAAGGCCAGGGTCTCGAAGCACTGGTCCAGGAACTGCTGCCACTCGGTAGCGGAGGTCTGCAAAAGGGGACATAAATTGGGGAATCAAGTTTATTGTACGTAAAATGTGCCTATCCTTATTCCTTTCACTTCCTCCCTACCTATTCTACCTCCAATACAAGATTTCTTCTTAAACTTACAGATATATAAAGATACAACTGAACTAAACTCCTGATTAGCAATTTCTTTATGAACAAGAAAGCATAAAAAGAATAATAATAATACTCCAAACCAAAACGGGGAACCTGCTTAAATGGGTAGCCTCAAATTTGGGTATAACAACTTTCTCTATATATGGACAGGAAAACCTTGCAAATGCGTAAAAGGCAGAGCCAAGCTAACTCACATCGTCCTCCATGAGCTCGTTGTCCAGCACCTCCAGCTCGGACTTGTTGGCCTCGAACTGGGTGCGCCTCATGATCTCATCGACCAGCTGGGTGAGCACGTTGTTGAAGCGCGTGATTTTGGCGGGCTGCTGGGCAATGCCCTTGATGATGGGCGTCCAGATCTCCAGCTTCTCGGTGAAGTCCAGAGCACCATGCACTAATACGGGATGGGAAAAACACACTTTTATATAAAAACCACTCTTAAAATGCAATGTATGCTATAAAATATTCAGGATAGCTTAGTTTGAGTGCTATAGCCGATACAAACTCTGCCGATCCGAACTCACATTCTGTGGTGCAGCCGTAGAGGAGGTTGAGGAAGGTTTCTAGCACATCCGGCTCCTGCATCAGCTTGCCGGCATACTTGGTGGTGTAGAGGCGCAGCAACTCGCGGAACTTGTCGCTGTACATCTCGCTCTGGCGCCGGTTGCTGTTGTGCTGCTCCAGGAGGCTGCTCACTCCGCCCATCAGAGTGCCGGCATAGGGGAGCGGCTTCTGCAGGTAGAGGAGCTCGTTGAGGACCGAGAGGGCGGCCAGGGAGATGGGCTCGTGGGCGGGGCGCCACTGGGAGAGGTCGAGTATGCTCATAAGGAAGTACTCCGAGATCAGTTCAGTGCGTATCCAGGAGACCAAGTGCTGCACACAACCGAGCAGCTCCAAAATCGAGGAACTACAGGAAGTACAGAAGATAATGTTGTTAGAGATTAGTTTGCACAGAGATCTCCCCCCGTGGGGTACCGAACCCACCTTAGTTGATTGTCATTTGGTAGCGCTGAGGTTAGACTAAAGTCCATGAGGGTGTTTGGTATGGTCGTTTGGATGTCTTTGCCATTGATGTGGCACACAGCGATTAGTAGATACTTGGTGACCAGGTCCATCACATCGGGTATACACATGGAGATGCTACAAAGAACACGGAACGGGTAGACACGCACACAAAGGTTGCAGGATCAGGATCAAATGTCTCAATAAGTGGATGGAGTTGCAACAGTGATAGATAACCCTTTCATGTACATATTACGGCCAATTTAAAGATATACACAAATCGGTTGGATAAGGATTGAATTGAAATATTGGATCTGGAGGATCTTCTGAACTCTTTTTGATTATAATACATGTAATGAACAGATTGGCTTGCGGTTTTCTGGACACTTCTTGACAGAGAACGCCTATGGTTAGTCGGGATTTCCGGCCAGGGTACGCACCAAGAGTAGAAGTACTGCTTCCAGTCGGTGGTCAGATCCCCGCGGTTGCTCACCACCTCCTCTGAGGTGATCCTCAGCAGGTTGATGCCCAGCTGGAAGCGCGTCCGGCTCAGCTCCAGGCAGTGCTGCATGTAGTTGGGGTCCTGCTCGGGGAACTCCCGCTTCCCCATCAGCGCGATCAGCTGGGCGAGGGTGTCCCGGTGCCGCCTGGCCGTGTTCGGGATGCCCAGCTGGGCGTAGTTGTTCCAGAGCGTCTCCCGCAACAGGCTCCTATCCCCAGGGGTCAGCTGCGTCCACCTGCGCGTGATCGTGTGCTCCAGCGTGGAGGTGCTGAAGAACCAGAGGAACTGATTCTCGGTGCTCTCGGGGGCGGTGGCCACCCGGAGGCAAAGTTGCCACGCCTCCGGCTGCGACTTGAAGGCCAGCAGGTTCGTCTCGATCTCGCGCTTCCTAGCGTTCGAGGTGCTGGGCTGGTAGAACTCCTGCAGCAGGCCCGCCACCGTCGTCATGGAAGCGGCGTGCTGGGGGATGGCAGGGGGAGGGGGAGTGGGGTGAGTACGAGTTCCAGTGGCAGATTAGCGGATTAATCACAGCGCTCCGCTCCCTGTACGCCTGGAAGGGGGCGACGCGACTCGACTCACCATCTTGGCTGCTTTTTCGATATCCCTCGCTCGCTCTGGTTTCTCTCGCATCAGCAGCTGCCCGCTGTCATGTTCATCCTTTTTCTTTGTGTGTACACGGCCTCGAAGGTGTCTGTGTCCGAAAACAAAAAAACCAACCAGAGACCACTAAAAAAATCCAACTCTGCCCAACTCTGAAACTCTGCGCTGGCCAGCCGTGTGCGGGGGCAACCCTGGTTAATCAGCAGCCAGGTGTTTTCCAGCACTGCCAGCGGCTATCGATAAGTATCGCCTGAGCCATCGTTGGTTCGAATTGGAAATGAAAATTTGAATTGGAAAGTTTGTGAGTTAACAATATTAATGAAATGTCAAAATATTAATTTGCGTTCATTTTTTTTTTGTTATTCTATTTGGATACAGAAAAAGCTTAAGTGATTTTCCATTATGGTTAAATGCATATCCCATTATAATAATAAACCAAAAACTCATAGATATTTTCTGTACGCTGAATATTTGAATATCAAAGCTGGTAAGAAGGAGCCGCTAATATAATAATTTATTTATCACGATAAATCGCCGTAGTTGCCGTTTTTCGCTGAATTTTAATTAACTCAATAGCGCCAAAAGAAACAGATGGAAATTAACCGACAAACTGATTCTACTACAAATAAACAATTTACCAATTTAAGTACTTTTAAAGCTAAATCGGTCGATCGATCGATCAAAGAAATGGAGGAAATGAATTGTTCAAAGGAAAAGATTTGTGCCCCCAAAACGTTTCGAATTATTCTATTATTTTACCAAAAGCAAAGGGTTTTACTGATTTTATGTATACATGCACATATGAACATTTTATTCCCTTATTTCTCAGTGTACATTAGAACAAAATTTTGTTAGCTCGAAATCACCTTTGATTTTTACTTTAACCCAGTTTGCTATTTCCGAAGCTGTCACATTTGAGGTACGTGTGAAAAACGGGGGAGTTCGTCTGAATCTCGTTGTCGTGCTACTTGTCCGGATCTCGTTGTCCAAACATTATTTATTTTTTTTGGATTATTTTTTGGGCCCGACTAATAATTGCAAGCCTTTCTCTCGCAGCGTTTCCAATTTTCCAGTTTCCCATTTTTCAATACCAGTTTCCCAGTCCAACATGCCGCGCAGGAAATTCAGCAACAAGGGTCGCCTTCGCCAATTCACACCGGCGGATGAACTGGAGCAGGAGCGAAGGGGCCCCGTAGCTGCCGCCCCCAACGTGGATGAGGTGCCAGAGGAGGAGGAGCGCTCCAGCAGCCACTCCCGTGGCGTCCACGGCCTGATTGAGGTCTCGAACCCGAACCGCGCGCCGCGCGAGAGGCCCCCGAGCATGAACGTCGGCTCGAAGAACATCGATCAACAGACCGTGGACGACGCCACCCTCGAACGTCGGCGGGAGCGTAGGCGGGAGCGGCTCCTCTGCCAGAACATGGTCAAGAGCAGCCAGACGGAGTCGGACCTGGCCAGGCTGGCGGTGGTCCGCAGGGAGCGTGAGGCAGCTGCCCAACGTCGACTGGCAGTCAAGAAGGCAGCTGCAGCAGCCTCCGCAGCTGGCTCGGAGACGTCCCTGAAGAGAATCGGGCCCAAGTCCCAGCAGGACAATTCCTCGCAGGAGGTCCTGGGGCGAGGCTACCAAAGGAAGTCGCGTAATTCCCGCAAAAAGTGACCCAGCCTGATGATAATATGATGTCAAATTATGTAGACTCAAATCGTAATAAAAGCCAAGACAGCAAGATATTTCGATATATGTTTTAATTCTTAAAATAATTTGCAATCCTCATAAAGGGTTTACTTCGAAAAACCAATTAATTGCAATCTTAAAAAGCAATTGAGTTATATCCCGTGATATCTAATTGGTCATATGGCAGTTATGGGATATATGGGATATGGTTATGATTCAATTATAATGGGTCTTTCAGGATAATCACGTGTAACATCTGTATGTACATATTATATCATATAATCAAAGATATCTCCTTCACTGCGTTCAAACATGATAAAAGCAGAAACAAAGTAACAGTTTACCAAATTGTCGTATTATTTAGACTGGCTTTCGATGTCGGCGGGATTTCATATCTAAAAAATTAAAGATTCAAAATTGTATGGTATTTTCTTGAGGAAACCAGAAAAGTTGAACTGGTAAAGGTTTCTAGTGGCTTTTGACAGAAAAAGAGCAATCAATAATCATCAGAATAAGGTAAGAAGGTAAGGTTCTGTAAATTGCAAACCAACATTGCCAAACTAGAGACATATTTCAAAATAAAAAGCATTTTTTGAGTAATTGTATTTTTACAAATACAAACAATTAATAAAACAATCAAAGGTAGACGATTGATCATTAAATAAATAACAAAAAAGATTTCAATTTAATGTTGCATTACGAAGACCAAAAAAATACCAATTTGTAATTATGAGAAATAAACTGCTTGCGCACTGGAAAAGTAGGCATTATCTGGAAAGTGAAAGAAGTACCGGCTGCTTTAAAATTCGTTCAGTTCAGCAGCAGTGCATATGTTCAAAATCCAATTGTACTCGCTTCCCGTTTTCCCGTATTTCGATTTTCCCCTCGCTAACCAACACTGTTTGTTATCGTCGCCTCGCAGAACTACCGCTAGGGAAGGACGCGCTTGCTTCGCAACACTGCCGCCGGCAACAGGTAAAAAGGAAACAAAAAAAAAACCAAAAAGCTCAGAGAAGTACGACCCCAAGGACTTCCAGCTCATCCAGGTCGCAGCATTCCCCATTCGAGATCCAGTTGAAATGGAGCGCAAGGCCGCCAAACGCTCGCGTTCGATGGACGACGACGACGCCAATAACAATCTCACCCAGACGAAGGTGTGGGTCAACCAGAAGATGAGCGATGCGCGCGATCCCGAAAAGATGAAGGAAGTGCACGGTGAGTGTGGTCTGGGAGCGGGGGAAGCCCAAGGGTGATGGTTATATTCCATAATTGTATTCTAGAATATATTTGTGGTTGAAGTTCAGCATAGCGGTTTATTTCCATTATTATTTAATCGGGTTCTTTGCAACGTTGGAACATCAGTTGCCTGCCACATTGAAACTGGTAGGTTATGGGATTCGAATTGGTGACTTCCAAGATTCCGATAAAAATACACATTAGTTGAACTTTATGCATTCCAATTGGTTGCAATATTGGAATATTAGTTGCCGCATTGGAATTGGAAAGTCGAGGGATACGTTTTTTTCCTTTCCCGCCGAGTTAGTTTATTTTGGTTGCGAAATTCCATTAGGAACTTCAAATAGTGGTAAGATTTTCCGAACTTGGAACGTATAGTGGTCTCTAGTGTTAAATAAATTGGTAGAATTGATTGGTATAGGTATCCCTGGTGCAAAGCAGCAATCTATCGGTAAGAATCAAATCAAACAGGCCTTGAATTTCATGTTCAGTGACAATTCGAATGAATAGTTTGTCAACTGTGCACTTTCTTTCGAGAAATCAAGAGTCAGAATATCAAAACGAAAATATCTCCTTACTGCTTCGCAGGAATATTACCAAGAAAATGTGTTTAAGTACGCCACTGCCTTTGGGCTTCCACCTGTCACCTCTCTCGCTTCAAAAATAAAGTTAATGTTGCATTTTGCATTCCCCAGAGAAAACCACCAAAATGCTATTCGACGGAGCAGCCGCTAGCAGTGCCAATGGCCAAGGGCATGGACCCCAGAGCAGGAATCCCGCACAGAACCAGCCGGGTGTGGGGCAGGAGACGGATGTATCGCTCTGCGAGCAGTACCATTTGCTGGGCGACGGTAGCATCCTGCTGCGCGACCTGCGCCCCGACCTGGCCAACCCGCGACTGGAGCGCAAGAAGTCGCGCTGCTGCCAGCGCCAGACCCTCATCCATGGGTTCTGTGTCAACTGCACCATGGATCTGTGCGAGGAGTGCGGCTACTCATGCGGCGAGTGCAGCCAGTTCATTTGCCGCAGCTGCGTCACCCTATTGTGAGTCCTTAGATCTCGGTCTGAGTCTTCCCAACCACTAACACTAACTCTTTCCTTCTGCAGCGGACATCGTGTAGATGAGGCGGAGGATCCTTTGTGCGAACACTGCCAGATGTTCTTCGCCTAGAGCTGTTGGGATCGGGCCGTCTAGTAATTCCCAGAACACCACAATCACCACACACACGGAGCCTGGACGGACTTTCGAGTTTTGTTAAATTTTAAGTTCTGAATCAGTACAAATTAGGCTCGCCTCCCGTTGTATATACCCGCACCGCACCGCACCGCACCGCACCACACTGAAGCACCCAGGATCAAACAAATTCGCATACCCTTACAGCTCACACTAAAGCTCTATTTATATATTATATTTTTTGAAAATAAAAAGAATAGTTATAATTAACTGAAATACGACGGCTTCCCTCATCTTAGACCTTGCCCCTGAACTTGTGGTACTTGTCGTGCTCCTTCACCAGGCTCTCGTACATCCTGGCGCCGGCCTCGCTGCTGGATCGCAGGATAAAGTGTCCAGCCCGATGGTCACACATCCCGATGAGCTCGTGGCAAACGCGTACGATGTGGACCTTGACCTGGTAAGGGTAAGGGGAAAAAAAAATGTTTAGCAAATAATATATATCTCACATATATACAAATATCCTCAATCCCAACTGAACAATCACCTTTTCGAACAGCGTGGTCGGTCTTTCGGTGGCCACCATCTGGCGAATGGTGAAGATGAGCAGGAAGGGCGCCACTCGCTTCACCGCCAGGGCCTGGGTGCTGGCCACTGTGGCCATGACCGTGGCCAGCTTCAGGCCCAGATCGGCCAGACCATCCAGCTCCGCCTCACCCAGATCCTGGGCCTGCTTGCATTCCGTGCGATACCCGACGATGGCTTGGACCAGATCCTGGCACAGAGCACTCAGCTGGGCAGCCCGGTCGGACATCAGGTTGGTGTGCTGCTTCATTAGGACAACCAGGTTGTCCGTAATCGCTCCGTAGAGGTCCACAAAGTCCTGCCAACTGCCGCCGTGCCGGATCAAGTGCTTGATGTCCACGTCCAGCAGGCTGCCTAACAGGCAGTCCAGAGTTTCCCCTGTCAAGGGAATCGTTCTGTTCCCAGCCAGATTGCGCTGGGCCTCCAGCAGACGGAGGGCATGGCCCCGGTAGGAGGCTTCCTTGGGCTCGGGCAGACGCAAAGCGGCACTCACGCTGATCAGCTCGAAGTGCTCGTTGAGCATCTGGGTGAAAGCGAAGAGGGAAGAGTTTAAACCAATGAGCAACTGCTTACTGCATGTGCATCCCCACACTCACCGCTCCTTTCACGCCACTTAGCGAGCACCTGGCGAAGAGGGCCAGCAGGGTGAGCACGTTCTGAAGGGCGGTATGCTGGGCGCTGGACTCGGGACGCGGCATCTGCTCCATTTGGGCGGACAGGCGTCGCAGGAGCAGAAGGAAGTCCTCGTTGGTCTTGTAGCCTATGATCAGCTTGATGGCCGGCTCCAGGCACTCCAGTCCCGAGCCGGAGGCAATGTCCCCCGCCTCGATGTCGGCATTCAGTTGCCGCCAGTAGCTGTTCAGCACGAACTCGATCTCGTCCGGGTCCAGGTGAAGGCGCTGGCGATGGGTCAGGGCCACATTCAGCAGGCGGATGGCATGGCCATTGCGGTAGTTCAGCTGATCAGATCATTCGGTGATGATTTGTATTCATATTTATTTAGGAATAATTGCAACTCACCGAATGTCCAATGTAAATCTTGCAGATACGCCGGAAGTTATCATCGATTGCCTGCTCCGGCTCCTGCTGTGCAGACTCCTCCCCCTGCTCCTCCTTCTTCCTGTCCTTCTTTTTCTTCTTTTTACTCGGCTCCTCCTGGTCCGGTTCCTTCTCCTCTTTCTTGGCCTGTTCCAGCTTCTCCCTCTCCTGCTTGGCCACCCGATTGATGCAGCTGCTCACGTAGGTGGCATAGCCCGCCAGGGTGGAGTCGACGAATTCTTTGTAGGCAGCCGCCTCCTTCTTCTTGGACCGGAACTTGTGGGCCACCATCTCGCCGTAGATCTCCAGCAGGGGCTGGAGCTGTCGCTGCATCTTCCTGCCCTGGGCTCCGCTTACGCTGGACAGCGTCTCGATGGCCAGCAGGAGGAGGCGCACCTGCTCGGTGCTCAGTTTACTGCCCTCCGACAGCTGCTCCCGCAAGTGCTCCGTGCAGCTGGTGAGAAATGCCTCGCTCCCGGCACTCTGCCGGCGGATGCAGCGGGCGAAAAGGGTCTCGTAAAAGCTCCATCCCTCTGGGGTGTGGGTGGGGATCAGATCGATCAGCCTGCCCAATTGAGGCACATACTCGCAGATGGGCAGCGGATGGCCAAAGTGCATCAGATCTGGGGATGAGGCAAAGATTAGTTATAGCAATTCCACCTGCCTGGGACTTTACCTACCGATCAGCAGTTCCAGGACTTGCCTGGCCTCCTGACCCAGTTGACTGTGACTGAGGTCTCTGTACAAGACAAAGATTCCCAGCCAGAGGCGGGAGCGAATAGAGCTGGTCAACTGCGACAGGGGCAGGCGCTGCAGAGCCTCCACTGTTTCCTGGGCATCTGGCAACTCCAGTTCCTTGTCGATCAAAGCCTTTTCCCTGAGGAACTCCACCAGAACAGCTTCTTCCGGATGCTCCTCCAGTTTCAGCTTGACCAGCAGCGAGCCCTTTACCTTGGCCTCCTTGACGCTGGCTGCATATTCCCTGAGCAGCTGGAGAGCCAGGAGCTCCACACACTCCGCATCCTCTAGTAGGGCAGTTCCTTGGTCCCGATCCTGCTCCCTCTGTTGAACTCTCAACTGCTTCTGGGCTCTGGTTAGCCGGAAGAGCTGCTGGTGGCTGACCAGCTCCGAGAGGGCGTCGGAGCAGCCGGATGCCCTCTGACCCTCCTCCAGCAGCCAGCCGCTCTCCACCAGTTGCAGCTCCAAACGCTGCAGTCTCTGCCGGCAGGAGCTCTTGCCGAAGTTGTGCACCCGCTGCTGGATCAGCGTCCACTCGGCGGGGGCCAGGAAGCCCCTCAGCTGCAGAGAACGCTGGCTCTTGGGGAATCCGTCCGGCCAGAAGTGGGTCAGGAGAAGCTCAAACCCGCTGGACCGCTCCGTGCACTCTAGGAAGGCGTTCATCAGCCGGCGGTTGTGCTCCATGCTCAGCAGGCGGCGTCCGAATTGCTCAAGCACCTGCGAGGTGTGCTGCAGCTGCTGTTCAACCTCCGCCTGGTGCAGATGCACCTGCTCCGCGAGCCGAGTGCCACTGAGGTACTGGCACAGCAGGGCGGCATGGAGTTCCCGAGCAAAGTCCAGGTTTCCGGGCAGCACTCCCTGGGGCTGCTCCTCCTCCAGCAGCTCGGCGAAGGAGTGGAGCAGGGTCTTCCAGATCACCAGGGAGGGCTTGGTCATAAGATGGCTAACCAGGCGGGTGAAGGCCGCTCCCGCCGAGGGACTTGGCCAGGTGTGGGACAGCTGCTTGAAGGCGTCGTTGGGGGAGGAGAAAGCCGCACTCGGAGGGTGTTCCTTCAAGATTAGCTTCAGGTAACGTTGATCCCCGTCCTCCTCACTGATCGAGTCCTGCAATCGTCGCTTCTTGCCTTCGCTATTGTTACTGGGTAGTTGATACTTTGCCAGCCACTCCTTCAGAGCCTTGAGGAGATTCATGATGAACCGCTCCGCGCGACTCAGGCGACGGAACATGTCCAGCAGGAGGATCAGGTACTCGGAGTACAGCTGCTCCTCTCGGGGGCTCTGTTTGGGTGCGGTAAGCAGCCAAATGGTGATCTGGTAGACACTCTGCTCCAGGAGCAACGGATTCAAGCGGAGGGCAGAGCACAGGAGAATTAGGACCTCCTTCAAATGGGTCTGCCTGCGCAGGCGTACCAATTCGAGCAGCTTCTCGGTGATGTAGGCAAAAGCGGTTTGGGTTTTGCCCTTCGGCTTGGGCTTCGGCTCCTTCTGGTCCTTCTGTTCCTTCTCTTCCTCCTGCTCTGCCACTTGCTGTGTCATATTAAACTGCAAGGATATGTCGTACTTGCGCAGGGACATCAGCAAATAGGCGGCCAACGGAAGAGACTCGCTCTCCTCGAAAACCACCTTCACGATCTTGGCCAGCTCAACGGGCTCATAGCGATCATTCAGGACAGCAGCCTCTAGGAGAAGAAGACTTACGTGGAGTGGCTGCTTCTGAAGGCGCTCTAGCCGTAGCCCCGCCTTCAGCTGCTTCTCCAGCTCAGCCAGCTCCTCCAGGCAGGGCGACTTCAGGCTAAGCAGCAGTTCCACCAAGGGACGAACCGTCTTCAAGTCGTACCACTCCATCAGCTTCTTCACGTTCTGGGAGCGACGGGCGATCTCGGACAGCTGCTTGATCACTGGCACTATCAGCTCCGCATCCGAGTGATCCACCTCCCGATCCCCGGCCCCTTTCCTCCTCTGCTCGACGCACTTCTGATGGCACCGGAACAGACTGCCATAGGCCTCGGCCAGGAGCTGGTAGTCCGAGCGGAGAGCATCCTGAACCAGCTCGAAGTTGAGGAGACTGGGCAGCAGGCCAAGCACAGCTTCATCGCCTGTGTTGTCTCTAGAAACGGCCTTCACCAGCGCCTTAATCAGCGCCGATTTGCTCTCCTGACCCACCAGGCCGGGCTGTGAGCGCAGCTGAAAGAGATCCCTTAACTGACGGGTGGGCAGCTCCTTGCAGGAGGCCAGGGACTCTCCCAACCACCGCACGATGACCTCGTACTTGCTGGGATACGGGAACTCCACCGATTGCCACACTTTCAGAGCGAACTCGACACGTGCCGCGTACGGCTTGCTCTGCTCCTGCAGCCAGGACTTCAGCTCTGCGGGTGGTTTGCATTAGATGGCTGACCGTGTCAACAAGGAACAGGAGCCCACTCACCTTCGCCGGTGTCCATGTTCGCCTCCGTTCGGTTGCAGTAAAGATCATACAGGAACGCTGGATTCGAATTCCGCACGTGTTAACGTCGCCCAGTGTTGCAAAATCCCAGCACAGTCAGTTTGGCTGGTTTCAAGCCAACTTTTACTCTTCCAAGAGCTGAAAAACAAAGCAATGGAATAAAGTAGGGAATGGAATGCAGGGATAAACCGTATCAACCGTTATATTGGCTGTGTTCGAGCTAATTCTTAGTCAAGTAGTTGGGGTAGACAAAAAGAGAGAAACAATTGTAACGAATAGATGAAAAACCACACAATAGCTAGCTTTTTTCCAGCTGAATGACAAAGAATTTGCCGGCTTATAACCGCAAGTCCAACATATCCTGATTTATTATTTTCAACAATCAGCGAGAACTTACAGAACCAAAGAGACAACTGAATTTGTATGACCACAATCTAGCTTCTTTCCAGTTAGGTTTCCAATGAGGCGCTACGCAACACTGGCCAAACAGCTGATCCACTCACCGACGAACAAGAAGAAGCGGAGGCAGCAGCTGTCCATATTTCGCTGTTTTCACCCCATTCGAAATCATTTTTCAAAATTTCGCCCGTTTCGTCGTCGGATTTGTTGATGCTGCTGAATAGAAAAGCAAAGGGGTCGTAGACAGGAATCACAATGCTGCTAAGCTGCACGAGACTGACACACGGCTGCACGACTCTACGGGTCCTGCAAATAAGCCGAGCATCATATAACCACCAGCCCCGCAACTTCCTGCACCACCAGCTGGGCAGGATCAGGGGGAAGAGCGGTACTTTGGAGCACGCAACGCAGGGGAGTGGAAGCCACCACCTGCCCCAGACGCCGCTCCGCATGCCGGTGTGGCTCTGCCTGCGACGCGGTCTGGCCCAGAGAGCCAGTAAGCTGCGATTGGGCAGCAATGCCAATGCCAGTACCAGTGCCAAGGTGTCCTCCGTTCCCGTTCCTCTGAAAATGGGCAGGTCACAGTACGGACGCCTGCTGAGCCTGACAAAGTCGGAGAAGTGGGTGCTGACAGGTGGGTTGCGCGTTCCGGTCCTGTGTCCCCCTCATCTAATGGTTCTTGTGTTTCAGCGGGCATACTGTGTCTGGTGGTCTCCTCGGCCATCACCATGTCGGTACCCCTGTTCCTGGGCAAGGTCATTGATGTGGTGTTTAACAAGGCGGGCATGGACGCCGCTGCTCTGGGCAAACTGGGCGAGTACTCGGCCCTGCTTTTCGGCATCTTCGTAATTGGTGGAATTGCAAACTTTGCCCGGGTTTACCTGTTCGGGAATGCTGGTGAGTCTTTGTATTTCTTTATTTGTATTCCTAATGTCTTTCCCATTTCTTTCAGCTCTCCGCATTGTGCGAAACTTGAGGTCCCGGGTGTACCGATCCATGCTGATGCAGGAGGTGGGCTGGTTTGACACCAAGGGCACCGGCGAGCTAATCAACCGCTTGAGCACCGACACCTACATGGTGGGCATCTCCCTCAGCCAGAACGTATCCGATGGCCTGCGCTCTGTGGCCATGATTGGCGTGGGCACCGGCATGATGGTGGGTGGCGGTTCGCAAGAGGTTTCCCTGCCCGATTCTGATTCCGAATTCGATTTTGTTGCAGATCTACACCTGTCCCCAACTGGCGGCCATGAGCGCCTTGGTGGTGCCGGCCATGGCGGGCATGGCCATCGTATACGGACGCTATGTGCGGAAGATCACACGCCTGGAGCTGGACAAGTATGCCGCGATAATGAAGTTCGCCGAGGAGCGGCTAGGCAATGTCAAGACTGTGAAGACCTTCTGCCGGGAGCAGCAGGAGCAGGCCTCCCTCGACAACAAGCTGGATGAGGCGCTGCAGATCGGGTACAAGGAAACCCGCGCCAGAGCCATCTTTTTCGGTTTGGTTAGTACCACAAGAAATCTTTTCTCAATTTCCCTGAACTCATAATATCTGTTTCCATCCAGACTGGGTTCTCCGGCAACTTCATTATCATCTCGGTGCTGTACTACGGCGGGACCTTGGTGCTGCAGGACCAACTAACCATCGGCGCTCTGACCGCCTTCATGCTGTACGCCGGCTACGTGGCCATCTCGATGAACGGACTGTCCAACTTTTACAGCCAGCTGAACAAGGGCGTGGGCGCTGCGGACCGGATCTGGGAGATCCTCGACCGAGAGTACGCCATACCCATTGACAAGGGCATGGTGCCCATTGGTAAACCCGTGGGTGAGGTTGGATTCAAGAACGTCTACTTCACCTTTCCCACCCGACCGGATTCTGGCGTGCTCTCCGATTTTTCCCTTAACCTCCTGCCCGGTCAGACCACAGCAGTGGTGGGTCGCTCCGGGTCAGGAAAGACCACGATAGCCCTCCTCCTACTCCGCCTGTACGATCCCCAGGGGGGGACGGTCGCCTTGGATGGCATGGATCTGAGGAATGTGAATCCGCAGTGGCTGAGGAACAACATTGGGGCGGTGAGCCAGGAGCCGGTTCTGTTCTCCGGCACCATTCGCGAGAACATCATGTACGGGATTAATCCCGGCGGGGAGCAGAGCGAGGAGCTCCTGCAGCGCGTCGTGGAGGAGGCCAACATCAGTCAGTTCACCGACCAGTTGCCGGACGGACTGGAAACCTTGGTCGGCCAGCGGGGCATGATGCTCAGTGGTGGCCAAAAGCAGCGGGTGGCCATTGCCAGAGCGCTTATTAAGGTGAGAGATTGGCAACAACAAATCCTTCTTCAACCATCTGGAATATATACTTTCTCGTTGCAGAACCCCTCCATTCTCGTGCTGGACGAGGCCACCAGTGCACTGGACGCTGTATCCGAGCAGCTGGTGCAAAACGCCCTGGACAGACTAGTCCAGGGACGCACCGTACTGACCATTGCCCACCGCCTGAGCACCATCCGGAACGCGGACCAGATAGCCGTTCTGAGCGGTGGCCGGATCGTGGAGCAGGGCAACTACAATGACCTGATGGGTATCCAGAAGGGCGTGTTCCGGGATCTGGTCGCCACCCAGGCCTTCGGCGACCGGGAATGATGATGGAAGGGGTGGGGGTAAGGTGTGAGATTAGATTAGATTAGGTGGCTTTAGTTTAAATGGGATCCACCGCCGGCAGGTGCTGGCGGGGACTCCGCTCCGATGGTGCAACCGATGCCGGGCTATGTGTTCATATATGACCAGTTTTTATTTCCTTGTACAATACAACATTGACCATGTTACATCAAAAGCGTTGCGTTTCTTTTTAAGGGAGTAAAACTAACCATCTTTGGGAGGTTGTTCAAGTTACTGTTTAACTTAATATTTACTGGCCAAAAGAGAGCATAACAGCATAAATGTTTATATTATGAAATTGGTTTAAATATATTTTAAAACATATTTTTAAATTTTTTTGTTATTGGATAAACAATATGTACAGACCATTTGATTGTTCCTCCATTACTTTTTAACTGCATTTAAAACTTTACAATTTAAAGTCTTATTCAAATTTTTTGTTAAATTTCCTTCAACCCTTTAATAAATTAACAAACTTTTAAATTTTCAAACATTTTATTGTTAGTTATCGTTTACATTTTCAGTTTCTTTGCAAGCTTGGCTTTAACTTCGACTCTCCTCCAATCTTAAATCTAATAAACAGGCACAAAAATAAATGCAATAATTTGTCTGTATCCAGCTTCCAAATACGTCCTGTGCTTGTGGTATCCAGAAAGCCAATACGTGGAACAGCTACCTCCTAGTTTCTAGCCCTGGTCCCAGCCCCATCACTTCATGGTGGGCATGGAGACGGCCGCCTGGGTGTGGTTCACATCCGTGTCGCGCCACAGCTGGGTGACGGTCTTGGTCTGGGTGTAGAACTTAATGCCCTGCTTGCCGTAGAAGTGGTGGTCGCCGCGGAAAGAGCCGCGCGTGCCGGTGAAGGAGAACATGGGCAGGGGCACTGGAATGGGCACATTGACGCCCACCTGACCCGCGTCGATCTCGTTGACGAACTTCCGCGCAGCAGCTCCGTTGGTGGTGAAGACGGCGGTTCCGTTGCCGTAGGGATTGGCGTTCACAATATCGATCGCGTCGTCCAGGGTGTCGGCCTTGAGGATCACTAGGACGGGGCCGAAGATCTCCTCAGTGTAGCACTTCATCGAGGGCGTCACATCGCTAAGGATGGTCGGGCCCACAAAGTAGCCCTCCTCGTAGCCGGGCACGCTGATCTTGCGCCCGTCCAGGATGAGCTTGGCGCCCTCCTTCACTCCGCTCTCGATCAGCTCGTTGATGCGCTGCCTGGAGGCGGCGCTGATCACGGGACCCACATCAGTGCCGGGCTCGTGGCCAGCGTTGACCTTCAGCTTCTGGGCCCGGTCCACCAGGTCGGGGATCCATCCCTGGGCATCGCCCACGAACACGGCCGTCGAGAGGGCCATGCAGCGCTGGCCGGCAGCTCCGAAGGCTGCTCCGGCCAGCTGGTTGAGGGTGTTCTCCTTGTTGGCGTCGGCCAGGATGATTCCGTGGTTCTTGGCCCCCATGTTCGACTGCACCCGCTTGCCGTTCTTGCCAGCCCGCTCGTATATGTACTTGCCGGCCTGGTCCGAGCCCACAAACGACACGGCGCGGATCTCCGGGGCGTCGCAGATGAAGTTGACCGCGTCGTGCTGGCCGTGGATCACGTTGACCACTCCGGGCGGGCAGCCGGCCTCGTTGAGCAGCTCCATGAGCAACATGGTGGCCCCGGGCACGCGCTCCGAGGGCTTCAGCAGCATGGTGTTGCCCGTGGTGATGGCCACCGGGAACATCCACAGCGGGATCATGGCCGGGAAGTTGAAGGGTGCAACGCCGGCGGTGACTCCTAGGGGCAGGACCAGAGAGTAGGTGTCCATGTCCTTGGCCACGTTGGCCACCGTCTCGCCCATCTGCAGGGAGGGGATGCTGCAGCAGTGCTCCACCACCTGCAGGCCACGCAGGACATCGCCCTCGGCGTCGGCCAGGGTCTTGCCCTGCTCCTTGGTGATGTTCTTGGCCAGCTCGCCCATGTGCTCCTTGATCAGGGCCTGCAGGCGGAACATCACCTGCTGCCGGCTGAGCACCGACTGGTTGCTCCACGAGCGGAAGGCCTTCTTGTTGGACTCCAGCGCCGTCTGCATCTCCGCCTGGGTGGCCTTGGGCACGCGGGTCACCACTTTGTTGGTGGCCGGATCATGCACGTCGATCCATTCGCTCGTCTTCGACTCCACGAACTTGCCGTCGATGAACAGCTTGGTGGTGGGAGCTGCCGAGGAGTACGAGCGCTTGGCCAGCATCCTGGCCTGGTAACGAAAGAATGCGATCAATTAGTACTGGTGGGGGAAACTCTTTTTATGGGGGATGTGGATTCAAAGAAGAGTTTATAGTCTGGTCACTAGTCTGGATACCCGTAAATAATTCTCCCAAGAACGTAAAATAAATTTATGGAATTCGGAAAATGTAAACCAAAACCATCGAATTCTGATATTTGAAAATTGTTGCCTTCGTTACTAGTCTGGTAAGCTTTTTTTTGTTAAAGTAACCCGAGTAAAGAATTAATAAAATCCTGAAATTTCAGAGGCTTACTTCTGCAAAAGATACGTTAGTAACTCATTTAATAAGATGTCTCATAGCTAATAGAAATAACGCC
This sequence comes from Drosophila setifemur, assembly GCA_021224005.1. Classification (NCBI taxonomy): domain Eukaryota; kingdom Metazoa; phylum Arthropoda; class Insecta; order Diptera; family Drosophilidae; genus Drosophila; species Drosophila setifemur. The sequence continues at coordinate 11,234,775 of JAJJHY010001290.1, forward strand.
TGGAATTCTGGAATATAAGAAAAAATTGCACCAACATTTGCTTTCGCCACTAGTCTGGCCATCCAGTTACGTGAGTACCCCTAGTGCGCTTAATTCGCTGCACTTGAATTTAATTTGCATTGCTAAATCCTAACCTCAACTGGGTGCCAAGTGGGGTGAGGTTTTTCGAATTTCGTTTTTTTCGCGGGCTGATAACGCACGGGGGGGGACACTCTTATCAGCGACGTTGTTTTATGGGCCCCCTTTGAAGTGGCGTGGAATTATTTGGCCAACTGTTGCCGGGCTTATCGCGTTTTATTGGATTTCAAACCAGTTCAAACACATTTCCCTAGCAGTTGTTTTTGTTTTTTTTTTTTGCCAACGCCGCTTTATCTATTCCGTCTTCTTCTTCGTTTTCTTCTGGCTGTTGCGTAACATGTGTTGTTGTCAATTGAAGATTGGAGACATGGGTGGGGTGGATGAGAGGTGGATGGGGGGTATATTCTGCCTTTCGAAAAAAACGTACTCTCCACAAGAACTTGTATCAAATATATGTATATTCCATTTTACTGTTCTAATTTGTCTCCCTATTATTATAGGTCCCTTCAATTGATCTGCCCACGCCCCTGAATTTCTCTTTCACGGCCACTCACACACACTCGTGCAGCTACTCACGCTGATTTAATTGAATGAGGTGAGAGTGAGAGCGGTGCATTCAATTATTACATGTGCTATTGCACTCACGCAAACACCTCGCAACACCTTATTTTTTAGCTGTGCCTTTGCAGACGATAAAAACTCACCTCAGAGCCGATCAAACGCACAAGGGACATCTTGGCTGATCTGATTTTGGGTGGAACGACGTGAGAACGAGGATTGGGAAGACGGGGATCGGATCGCGTGCTCTCCAAACGATGGTTCCACTAGAACTGAACACACAGAACGGTGTTTTGCCCGCTTGGAGCGTGTCGTACTTACTATATTCTACAGTTTTGCAATGGTGTGATTGTTGATATACGAGTCGGGAACTGGACAGCGGTGCGATGGTGTGGGTGTGGCGAAGAAAACAGTGGAGACCACGTCAAAATGTGTGCTTAACGATAGCAAAAAGTCTCATAAGCACACGCAAACACACACACACACAAATACACTCAGCAGCTGTTGTTTTTGCTCTTGTGTTGCTGTTATTGTTCTAATTCGTTGGGGGCTCGATTGCGTGTCTGTGTGTGTGACTTGTTTGCGGTTCTTGTCTCTTTTGATACCCTTGCAGAGGTTATTATAATTTTGAACAGAAGTTTGCAATGCGGCGAAGGAGACAACTCCGACCCCACAAAGTATATATATATTCTTGATCAGCATCATCAGTAGAGTCGATCTTGCTTTGTCCGTAAATTCGAGTGTTTTCTTATACTAAACATGTTGAAGAAGTTTCTGGCTTGATAAATAATTGCAAATAAAATAATTTAATTATGGTAAGCTGTTAAACTTTAATTTTTAAATTATTTAATTACTTGTATGACCCCCAAGAGATTATGAAAAAATGCATTAAACAAAAATCACAATCATAAAAAATCAGCAAAGTTATGAGCTTTGAAAAGCCCCTAAGGGAAGGGCATCCCTGTTCAGTATCCCCCCAAGATACATTTCTTATTGAGTATTTTTAAACACCCGTCTATAAAGATAAAGATACAAGTGCCCCACTGTGTGTGTGTGTTTGTGTATTTTTCCATTAAGCATATATGCTATGCTTTGGCACGTGTCGCGAAAGCAAAACTTATTCCAATAAAATAGTTATGTTGCTCGACTCGCACATGGGAAGTTAATTTCAATAAATAAATCCTTAATTCTTCCTGGAAATCCTTTAAAATATAACGGTAAACAAAAGCAGCTGGAGGCTGGCATTTGTATGGGGAAAACGCACTAAAAAATGCCAAAGAGCTCGGCTCGGGGCTGGAAGGCCGATCAGATTGTGCTTGAGAAAATAGTGTGTTGCCTGCTTTTAGGTTTCCGATTGTTCCATTGAAACAGAACTGGGATTCAGCTGGCTTTCACTGCGGCTTTCCCATTTCCATTTAAGCCATTTCTCCATTCGCCATTAAGCCTTTTCAGATTTCGCTTTTCGCCGGGACAAACAAAGTTTCTCTCGGACTTCCGCTTCCTGGTCAACATAATTAAAAGTACTTTCTCTAAGCGCGGGCTGCCATTCTCTGAATTAGCACACACATAGAACCAGGGGCTCACCTGAGTAGGGGTTAGGATTAAGAAGTTGGGCTATGCTATGCTGGATATTCGAGCCCATGGTGCGAATTATCTTATATTTTTTTGGGGCACAATTAATTAAGTTTTACTACTTTTTTCCCTAGTTTTTCCAATTAAAAAATGTAATATCTAAAGAATTATTTTAGAAGCCCACCTTTGGAATATTTCTCCCCAAGCTTGGGACCACACACATGGCTTTCTCCTGTGGGGAACCTGTTTGTTTTGACTTTCATTCGGTCGTGTCGCTTCGCTTCGCATCGTTTCTGTTCTCTTTCTCTCTCGCGGAAGCGGAAGCGAGGATGTGTGAGGGCAGGAGCAGGACTTGGAGTCGAGTATAAATAGCGAACGAGCCGCAGGACTCGCTCACTCTGCCAGCGTCGCTTGGAGAGCCGAGTGCCAGGCGCTGACGAAATAAAAACAAAAATAAATCACAGACTGCCATTGAGAACGGGCATTGTTATTTGCGCAGTTCGGACTCGTAAATCTGGAGCTGTTGGACCCCATGCCAGGACAGGGATAATACGGAAATCGCTGGGCAATATGGAAACAACGGGCTACCAGGACATCAGCGCCCTGGAGAAATCGGTGAGTGATTCGACCAGCAAAATATGAATTGCCACTTATCCGAGTCGCGGGGATGGGAGCAGGGATACGGATGGGAGCAGGGATAGGAGCAGGGATAATGATAGGGATAGGCTCTCAGGCTGCAGTGCGAGAAAATTGATACGCCTAAAGGGGGTCAATTGCATTCAAGTAATGGGTCCATAAATTATCGGGGCTATTATGCATAAATTATGGGGCAATTTGGGGTCTCCCTTAAATTGAGTGCCTGAAAGTAGGCAACCAAATTATATGGTCTATCGGGCATGCCATACAAATATCTTTCGGATACAGTATTAACTCACATACTTCCAATTCTATATTTGTGAATTTTGTGCAATTTCCGAATATCTCAATATCAATTATTGTGGAAAGTGTATGGAAAACGATTAATTTATTAAAGTGGCTGGGAAAGATATGTCCAAGATAGTCTTGATGGAAATAACAGATCTTTATTGTGATAAATTTCCAGATTATTAAAATCAATTGAAAATAATATTAAAATAAATCTTAGATCCCTATATATATTCTTATATATTTGTATTTTATTATATTTATTTTTGCAGTCACAATTCCTTTTAGGAATTGTTGGGGTTTAATATAGTAAGAAAGCTCAGAGCCTTCATTTGGAATTGTTTAAATTGATTTGAAAATGAATCTTGGAATATTTTTAAATATCAAAGTCCCCAAAAAATTTTAATTCCGAAGTATTGTAATTTATAAATTTTAGATCCGATTCGATTTTTACAATATTCTTTTCATCTAAAAAAAATAGTTTACTTACGATTTGAATTAATGTATTTACATTGGTAATCCTTTACAACCTTGCAGATTATTAGAATTATTTTATAATTATTTAATTCATTCAATTCATCCCCGATTTCTCGCACTGCAGGTGGCCAATGCCGGCTCACAGCTGTACACCATGGCCCACAAGCTGCACGCGGTGGAGCGGAGTCTGGAGCAGACGACGATGGAGCAGATGGACGAGATGGAGGTAATGGAGCTGCTCGAGTCGATGAGCGAGGTGACCAACGAGTACCAGAACCTGCGCAAGGACATCCGGGAGGTGCAGCAGCTGCAGCGTGACGTCAGCAGCTCGATTCGCTACCAGATGCGCAGCATGCAGCAGACCTTCCACACCCTCAAGCAGCGGATAGCCAGCTCCCAGAAGCAGAAGCAGCAGAAGCAGCAGGGTCAGCAAGGTCAGCTCAGTCAGCTCGGCCAGAGCAGAATCAGGCAGGACCCCTAATCGGCGGAAGGGGAGAGGCTCGAGGAGGTTGAAGTTCTGCCCCGCCCAAGCGGTTTATGAATAATCCATGGACTTTATTGATTGCCTGAAACGTGTCAAGGGAGGAAGGGGGATGGGAATGGGGATGGGGATGGGACTGGGGCAGGGGCAGGGGAGGGATAAGGATAGAGGTATGGAACACCAATCTGAAGCAATCAACTGTGCGACTTTGTAGCACACACAGTGACACACACACAACAAACTCACACCCAAGGCAGATCCTGTACTTTATACACCCGAATTGTAAGCACACCTTGTAGGTATATATGCGGACTAGGAATAGGAATAGGAGTAGGATTACAATGCATACTTTACCACGAACCGAATGTCTGATGCACATTTCCAAAATTTGCCTTAACATAATCGTATTTGAGCTAGTTTTTGATACGACACGTTTTAAACAAATAGAAGAGAAGAAACAAAAGAATTATACCATAGAACAATACATATTAAGCTACACACAATTGCAACCTGTTTTGGTTAATCTTGTGTTTTGTTTCACTTTTGGAAATTTGTTTGTTGACCCAAAAAATAAAATAAAATACTAGCTAAGCCCCAAACGAAGGGGATGTGTTTTGCATGTTTGTGTGCATGGATTGGCGCAAATAATGGAAAGTAATATCAATAATGATTATAAGCAACACCAATTGTTTTCTTTTACTCGTATTTATTTGCAAACTGTCTTTACAAAATCAATTATTTTATTGTCAGTCATTTGAAATTTCCCTCCAGTTATCGATAAGTTTACAGCCCGGTGTGGCAACGCTGCCTGGCCTCCCACCCGCGGTGGCAACGATCGCGATCTGCGCTCGTTAGCCAATTCGTTCGTTAGCCAACACTAGCCGCGGTTGCGTTCGCGTAGTTCGTCACCGAGTTGACCGTTTGTGTTTCTTTTGCTGCTTCTGTTACGGTTCTGCTTCCATTTGCCGCTGCACTTGGCCGTGCATAATTGTGACAATAATGCTTTCCTGTACGGACAGGTGTTTCCATTCCGCGTAGCTGCCAACGGGGCAAACAAAGTGCGCAATACCGCAACACCGCAAAACCGAGTGCGGGTGAGAGAGAGAAGGAGAAAGAGAAAAGAAAGCAGAGTTCCCCTGCGTGTGTGTGTTTTTGTTTGTGTCGCGTGTGCGCGAGTGTGCGTGTTAGCGTTTGTGGCAATTTGAAATTGCATTTGCAACGCCTTCGCTGGAAAGGAAGGGGAGCAACAAGTGCCGATCTTACTTAAATCCCTTTGCCTTCCCTCTCTGTTCCTTCCCCTGCCCGCTCTCGCGCCATCTCCCTCTATTTGGCGAGGGGGGAAAGCAAAAGCGAGAGAGAGAGAGCGTGCGCCTGCGCCTTGTTCTCTCTTCGCCTGCCTACGTGTCCGCAGAATCCGCATTCGCAACGGCATCCGCAAGATGCGCGGATATTGCGTGAGTTTCTGGGTTCTAGCCCTTCTCCAGACCTTGACCTTGGCCCATCCAGCGGAGTACAGCGAGAATGGTGAGGTGCAGGTGGTGCAGGAGTCGGAGAACTTCCTGGAGAATCCCAGCTACCTGAAGAACGCGGAGATTGGAACGCTGTTTGCTCAGCTAGCCAAGGATTACCCGCAGCTGGCCGAGGCCTACAGCATTGGCCGCTCTTTGGAGGATCGTCCCCTGCACGCCCTGGCACTGAGTGCCCCCACTCCCGAGGCCAAGGACGGAGATCTCCTGCGGCCAATGGTCAAGCTGGTGGCCAACATTTGGGGCGACGAGACGGTGGGCAGACAGCTGGTCCTCTACGCGGCCGAATTCCTGGCCAGCCACTACGAGGCGGACCGGGAGGTGCAGCGACTGCTCAACACCACGGAGATTCACTTCCTGCCCACCTGCAATCCGGACGGATTCGCCAGAGCCAAGGTGAGTCATAGATTATTCATATATAGATACATATATATATATGGTATATAATTTTTGCTTCCCACTGGCAAGCCAGAATCGAGCGGAAGAAAGCTTAAAACAGCTGGAAAAGTGAATGTAAATGGGTTTTGGCCGTCTCCCCTACCCGCCCCTTCTCTGGCCATTCATAGCAATAGGCTACAAATACACCGGGAATAAAATCCCAAAAAGGTTTCAATGTTTTTGGGGGAAATTGTCATGCAAAAACTATGATTTAAATAGTGTTTATGTTATTATAAATGTAACAAAATTCGGGGAATAATTTGTATTATTTACTTTTTGTTTTAGTTGTTAATTGTGTTAATAGACTTGTTTAATGATTTTCATTTTTATGTGGTAAATATTTTGTAATTAATTACTGCTAAATATAAGCTAGACGAAATTCTTTAGAATCTAGTTGTCCGATTATTTGGAATCAATTTAAAATAGCTTTTGACTTGTAATCTATAAATTATATTGATGGTGTTTCCCCCAGTGTAGTCAAAGCAGCCGCCATATCGCCTACCTATATCTCTATCTCTATCTGCCAACACTCTGTACTTCCCTCTTCCCCTCCGTCTCCGTCTCCCTCGTCCCTCGTTTCTTCCAATCGATCTGCTGAGCTTTTGTTTTTGTTTTTGGAATGAGCCCGCTGAGCTTTTGTTTCCGACAGAGAGAAATGGGAGGAGAATTCCAATCATCGGGAGAGAGACGGAGTGGGAAGAAGGTGGAATGGGGGGTGAAGATCTACAATCTCTTGGAAAACAAGATCATTATCGCCTGCAGAGCCTCACAAAAAGTGATCGGATTGCCGACCCACTTTCTGCGGAGCAACGTGTCTGATCTGATCACTCAATTAACAGCCGATCTGAACAGCTGAACTGACCCGATCGGAGCAATTCCATCTACATTCCGAGGTGGTGCATTTGTCTACCTCAGCTCAGCTCAACCCCTTCAATGGCTCTCTCATTGTCTTGGCCAAGTGTCTTTCGAGTGGCACTGAAATTGTAAATTGTGGAATGGAATGGATGGACCCAAAGTGGCCTGAAGAGGAGTCAAGTGGTGTATCTGATGGGGGCTTCACAAAGTTAAGTGCAGAAAAGAGGGAGCGATTGTAATTATTATTATATTAATCCGAAAAAGCTTATCGAATTTTATATTAGTTATAATTATCTGATAATTAATGAATTGATTGTTTTGAAAAACACCAAATTTTCCCATCGTTCCAATGGCAGGTATAAGATATAGTGGTTCGATTTTTATGAGACTTTCAGGACAGGTTAAGAAAGTCATTAAACATTAATTTCCAAAGAATAAACTAATTATGTTAAAAATGTTAAATTTATGATCCGAACTTGTGATCAAAATTATAGTACTCTCTGAAAGGGTATCAAAAATGCCAAATAGTACCAAGGGTATAAAAAAGTACAGAAAATATTTCGCAGAAATGTTAATAGATCACGAAATTCCTAATACTTAAGACTGATTATTTATTAGTGAGTGATTACATTTAAACAATATTATATAGAGATTTCTTGAAATGGATTCCATTATCTTCTCGCATTTATTTATATTGTAGATGATAGTATTCTCACATTTAAATGAGGCATGTTGACACAAATTAAATGGGAATTATTCCGAGCTGTATTAGCTGTCCGATGTATGTAGATCTCTGCTTCTGTTTTTTGCACTTGTTGTGACAGCAGCTGCGAATTACAGATGGCAATTATAGACCAAACAACGTTCGTAGATTAAAACGCTACAAATCTTGCCACTTGCCACTTGAGAACTTAAAGTATTGCATTTCTGATGGCTGCTAATTTAAGCCTTAAGCCTTGAATGTTATTTAAGGCCTTGTCCGCCTTTTGACACCCCAATGGGCAATTTCCCACTCAGATTAGATTAGGAAATGTTGGTAAACAAATTCGGCAGATACACTTGCCAAAAACTATTGAATTATTAAAAGATTCTTTAAATAAAAGAATGCATTTTGAAACATGAATATTTTAAGACTTCGAATAATTGATTAAACTTACATGTGTAACATTATTTATTTCAGAGTATTTTAGGATTTTTAGATGGCAAATAATCAGGGCCTATTGCTTAAGATAACCATAGTTTTCTCCGTGTGTGGTCGTGTGTATCTTTGGTGACAGTTTTATGGCCTCCCCAATAATCGGGTGATAAAATAAACACACTTTTTCGGTTCGCTAAGCCTGACGGCTGACGTCATGATTTCGCAATTGCAGCAGGGGGTTGTGGGAGGTGCAGAAGGGGGGTGTTGGGGGTGTAGCAGAAAATGGCAATTACCAGTTGCAAGAAAACTGGTTAGATGTCACAACAACAAAAACAACAACAGCAACAACAACAGCCACTGCATAGCAATAACAGCGATAAACCACCGATGACGCCGGCGCTGTCTTATGCTGTTTTATTTCTCGGCTTGATGTGTCTCGGTTCACTTTATTTTCCTGCAATTGAGACACTTTATTCGCAACCGGTTGGTTGTTGTTGTTGTTGTTGTTCGATTTGCACGGTTTCTGCTGCTCCGCTGTCTGTGGTTTGTTTTCCCCGCTAAAAGTTTGCCAATTTCCGCTGCACACGCGCGCCCGTTGACAGTTTTTCATTTGTTTATTGCCTGGCCGACTGCACTTGCAGCTGATCGGGGAGCAGTCAAATAAGTTACAGATTCTACAGGTATCAGTAGAAAACAAAAAAACTTGTAATTCATTTGTTGTTTTCATTCGCTTGTAATAATAATTTTAGTTTCCCCATCTAATCGCGGGTTTATGCATTTTCCCACTCCATTAATCTCGACTTTTGTGGCATAGCCAAGTGAAAAATGTGACAAGTTTAACGACTTACTTTATGACGACCATAAAATACACAGTAAACTATTTTTACGACTGCCACTGAAAATATTCAAATTCTGTTGAAATTTTAATTCGGCTAAAAAGTATAAATTGCGAATGTTTATAGAGCTGTTTAAAATAGGTTTTAATGGTAAATTGAGTTTATTTTGTGACCTTACAATATTTGTTTCTTAAATACTACGTAAAAAAGTATTTTCCAAGTTCTCTTTAAAACTGATTAAAAATAATCTGTTGTCGTAGGGTATCTGTAAGTCTGTTCTGTCACACCTTTTTAATAAACCCCAATTTTTCAAGGAAGTGCATTACTCTGGTTTACCCTCCCCCTCCCTCCCGCTATCACGCTCTCCCTCTCTATCTCTCTGCCTTCCCTTCTCTCCACTTTCCAATAAACAGATCGAGCAGAGCTCGCCAATCAATGGAACTGGAAATGGGGCTAGGCGTTAAAGTAGGAGTGAGAGAGAGCGAATGGAAGTGGCCATATGCTCATGTGATAAGAACTAATTCGCACTTTTGTTTATCGATAACGCTCGCCTTCCATCTGCGTGGGTCGGTGGGCTTGTGTGCAAGTGGGGGTGGTGTTTGAACCTACGCAGTCTGTGACGTCACAACGTCGGCGTGGGAGTGAAGTTATCGATTTTCGAGCTCGCTAAAAATATCCTTGTGACGTGCGACGGTTGAGTTGTTTGTTGTTTGCCTCCCCGCTTTGGACCGCTCTCTCTCTGTTTGGCTGTGGTAGCAGTTCCACTCTCTCCCACGCGCAGGCGCCCCACTTTTTCGGTCTGGCAACTCCCGTCGCATTAATTGTGCCACTAAAAGCGCTTAAATAAACTATTAATCTGCGCCATCAAAGCTTTTCCAGAGCGATTGCGATTTGGAGCTCGCTGCCTCGAGTAATTTCCCTACAATTAGCGGCTGTGTTTTTTTTATATTCGTTTCGTTGTCGCTGTTTTTGTGTTGTTGTTATTGTTGCGGAGAGCAAGTGTGACTCTCGCGGCGCCGGCAGCGACGTCGACCGCGGCAGCAGCCGAGACTGAGGCAGCGATGGGCGCTTAAGGCCAATCAACGCAGCAAATTTTCAAACAGTTGATTTTTCGAGACTGAGTTGCAACGACGGACAAGGCGACGACGGACGACGGAGCAGGCAGCAGCAGCTCCTCAGCAGCAACCCCCTAGACCAAGAGGACAGGAGAGGAGAGGAGTTACACCTCACGGAATAACTGTATCTGGAGCGCCCGTTCAATTTGCACCGCAGTGATAAACGGCCGTCGGAGGTTCGGTTTGGATTGTTCGGTTCTCTTCCCACCAGAAGAATCAACAACACAGCCCAGCCCAGCCCAGCAGCCGTTACAATCAGACGCACACGCCGCTTCCAGAGTGCCAGAGTGAAATCAAGCCCCAATCAGAAGCGGGAATCAGAAGCGAAATGCTGTCTATTTGGCTCCTTTCGCTGCTCTCAGTGCTTGCCCTGAGCAGCGGCCACATCATACGGGAGGAGGAGGGCTTCCTCTCCAATCCCCAATATGCCAGCCAGGAGCAGATAGAGGATCTCTTCGCCGGCCTGGAGAAGGCCTATCCGGAGAATGCGAAGGTCCACTTCCTGGGCCGCTCGCAGCAGGGCAGGAACCTGTTGGCCCTGCAAATCTCGCGGCACACGCGGGAGCGGAACAACCTGACCCCGCCAGTCAAGTACATTGCCAACATGCACGGCGACGAGGCGGTGGGCAGGCAGCTGTTGGTCTACTTGGCGCAGTACCTGCTGGCGAACTTCGAACGGGTGCCCGCCGTGGGGCGTCTGGTCAACAGCACGGACATCTACCTCGTGCCCACCATGAATCCGGATGGCTATGCCCTGTCCCAGGTAATTTGCTGCTCGGTCGGTCACCTGTTGTGGCTTGTGGAGCGTGCTGGCTCTCTCCCCCTCCCACTCTCTCTCTCCCCGGGCTGGGAAAAATCAATAAGTGCGACATTTCAAACAGCAGTGACGTAGGCGTTGGGGGAGTTTTTAACCGAAAGTGGAGGTTACATTTTCCAAATTTTCCCAGCACTATTGCATCGCAAACTCGCAAAAAAAATACCCTTTATCCCTGCAAGAAGAGGAATAGAATGGGAGAGAGAGAGCAGTGTTATTTTAAACAGTTAAGAGAGCGGGAGCACTAGATTGGAAAAGAGCCAGGAGAGAGGGAGTTACCATCTGCCTCTCATCGTTTCGCACTTTTTATTCAAATGCGTTAGGCCGAGCTCTCTCTCTCTCCACTCTCCACTCCCCTTCCCCCCCTTCTTCCGTTCCAATTAGAGCCGCATGTTGACATATTGCACGCACACATTGACAGCAGATCTTCACACACCTGATTTTTGTTCGTTTGTTTATCATTAGCTTCTTAAGTGGTCTCCAATGTGGAGTAAACACATACGCACACAGTTATTAGTACCTCTCCCCCGTTCTCCTTCACTTTGCATTCGCCAAAAAGGTCGGGTTAATGATAATAATAATCTGAGAGCCTGGGTAATCCCAATTGATAGCCACATGCAAAGAGCACACACACTTTCCCCGGGCACATTGGAAATAATCCATACGAGTTTATCTTAAATACAAAGACACAATCTTTTAGAATTTTCCCGTATCAAAATTTTAATTCATTTTTATTGGAATGATCTACAATTTAATGCGAATGAATGAATTTAATATTCAGCAAATCAATGCAACGTACTCGTTCTACAACGACTTTCAATTTTATTCAACAAGTTACATTTTTCTCGATCACATTATTTAACCAAAGATACATTTTAATAAGTGAATCACATACTTGCGTCAAAACCAAAATATTTATTTAATTTCAAGTGTGTTGATAAACCCCCCAAAACCCGACTGTGATTCATTCAGTCAGTTCAAGTGCTCCAAGGAAATATTTGCTTACTCCATCTACCACATCTCAGAGTCTCCAGTTTCCCATTCACACATTTTTTGTTTGTTGATTTACCCCATTTTTTTGGTATTTCAGGGGTGAGACCGGGAAACCCTTTTATATTTATATTATATAGCCACGTGGGCTTCCGATCGATCGGTAGCGTGCCTGTATAATGCAATTGTGGGCTGGCAGGCTGATGATGATGATGACATGATCCAGTTAATTTGGCCCTTAATGGTTTAATTTGATAATTACGCAATGGTCTCCCCTCTTTTATTTTTCACAGCAATCAGATCGCTTTTGTGATGGTTGTGTGGTTCCGATTCGTGTTCGTTCCTCTTCTACATATATGTGTTTCCATAGCTTTGCTCTGAGTGATAGTGTCTACCCGAGTGGCCAAGTGATGGATGCGCTCTGTCGAGTGGTTCCTCTGCTCGATTGCACAATATATGTGTACATCTGGTATTATCGAATATCGATCGGGCCTTTCTCCGCCCCAACGTTATAATGCAATCACCGACTGGGGCTGACACCTGACTGTCATGCTAAATGGCCAATTCCGGTCAGGAGTGACCTGCATGCCAATCAGCCCGTGAAAGCTTTTAACACAATATGGAGAGAAAAAGAGAAACCTTTCGGACAGATGGGCATTTCCATCATCCATTCCATTCCGAAGAGTATTAAAAATTGAAACAAGTTTTCGCAGGGGGGGATCACAAAATCCTTTAGTTGTGGCATACAGATTCCATTGCGTAAGAGTATCTCCTTACTATCTTTTAGAACCATTTCGATATTCGAGTAGATCCGATTTCCAAACCATTTAGTCATATTAGAATTTATGAATAATAATTTTAACAAAAGAAGGGCAAAACGATGAATGTATTCATTTTCAGAAAGGCTACAAGAAATATATTGCTTATAATTTTGTTTGTATGTATATTTTGTCCACTCAATTTTATTTGCCAGCTGTCCTTAGCCATTTAACAAATTGAGTACGATTGGTATATTCCAGTGAATAATAACCAATGGAAACCTACATCTGTTTGTTTAATAAACTTAACTTATTATATTAATATAATAGAATATAATTGACGGCCATGCCCCCTGCCCACAATATATATGTACCCATTGATTCTTTTGTTTGAACAAATCTAAAATTCGCACTTGCTGTTCCATTACAGGAGGGCAATTGCGAATCGCTGCCGAATTATGTGGGTCGCGGAAATGCGGCTGGCGTCGATCTGAATCGCGATTTCCCGGACCGCCTGGAGCAGAGTCACCACCAGTTGCGGGCCCAGGCCCGTCAACCGGAGACCGCAGCCTTGGCCAACTGGATTCTGAGCAAGCCCTTCGTGCTCTCGGCCAACTTCCATGGCGGAGCCGTGGTGGCCAGTTATCCCTATGATAACTCCATGTAGGTTCCCCAAACAAAGCAGATGGCTTGGAATGTTTACTGAGTGTTAGACCCATTCTAGATCCCATAACGAGTGCTGCGAGGAGAGCCTGACACCGGATGACCGCGTCTTCAAGCAGCTGGCCCACACCTATTCGGACAACCACCCGATCATGCGCAGCGGCAAGAACTGCAACGACAGCTTCTCGGGCGGGATTACCAACGGAGCCAACTGGTACGAGCTGTCCGGGGGGATGCAGGACTTCAACTACGCCTTCAGCAACTGCTTCGAGCTGACCATCGAACTGTCCTGCTGCAAGTATCCGCTCGCCAGCACTTTGCCGGAGGAGTGGCGCCAGAACAAGGCGTCGCTGTTGCAGCTCCTGAAGCAGGCCCACATGGGGATCAAGGGTCTGGTGAGGGACGCCAGCGGCTATCCGATCGCGGATGCGGATGTCTATGTGGCCGGACTGGAGGACAAGCCCATTCGCACCTCGAAGCGGGGTGAATACTGGCGCCTGTTGACCCCGGGTCTCTACAGGGTCCATGCCGCCGCCTTTGGGTGGGTTCAGAACGGGTTTTCCATGTTTCGAAGTTGTGGGTGCTAATCTATGCTCTTCCCTTGCAAATTGCAGTTACCAGGTCAGTGCCCCGCAGGAGGTGCGTGTTACGAACGACAACCAGGAGGCCCTGCGCGTGGACTTCATGCTGACGCCCGTCGAGACGAACTTTGATGGTACTAGCAGTTATTACAGTCCCTATAATTTTTAGAGAAGGATGATCCGGAAGCGGAGCCATCCATCGTCAAGAGCACACGGAGACATATGTAGTCCGATCAGATCGAGATCAATCAGATCAACCAGATTCAGATGGCCAACCCAACCATAACCATGCCATGACCTGCACTTAGTTAGCCTGCTCCTGATCACACCGCACTGTCCCGTCTCATATATATCTGTCTATATTGTTTACCGATTTATATACCCCCCTCATGTCCGTACCAGCGCCTGATTCGATCGAGTCTGGGAATCTCTCTCTATATATGTATATGTTTTATGTGTTTTTCCTCTATACTTTCACAACATTTTCCGTTGCATTTCCATTCGGTGCTTTCCTTTTGGCAATCTCTCTGTTTTTCTGTTAAGCTATTTTCCGCTCTACTGCCAGCTTATGTTGAACTATCTCACACCCGCACCCGACACGAATATATATCTCAGCTTGATTTGTACACACAACATATAGTACATGCGAGCCAACATTAACAAACGAAGATCAAACCAAATGACGAAATAAAGATACAATAATCGAATAAGTGAACTGTACTTAGGAACTTGTAAAGAAATCAGCCCACTTAAGGTCATCCAATGACCCACGCACACAAAAACCAACAAAAACCAAGATGAACAAAGACAGAAATCCAAAAACGAAGCGATTACAGCTTGAGCTCCCCTTCAATATATATATATATATAGAAAGAAACCTTTGTGGAGTATTCTAGAGAACTATGATAACGGAAACATATACTATATATATCCTATATAACGATACACACCTATCACTATCGATGTAGATTGTATGCCACTCCACCACCATAACCATATGGTTAATTGTTGAGCATTTTTGTCCTGTAACTCCCTCTCTATCGAGATAGATCGATCGATTATCAAAATTAAATAAGCAGCATTTGAATGTAAATGATAAACAAGTGTACTACTATCAGTTACGAACCGATCAGATGCGATTATGTAGCACATGGCTTTTACTACTATATACACTTTATATATATATACATGTACGATGTTGACAAGATCCAGCGGGATATCGAAATGACTTCAAGGTGTTGAGGGCGAGTCCTCCTTTGGCAAAGGTTGAATAAAGTTTTTGATTTCGCTTGGTGCGTTTTATTTTCACCCTCTGAGCATCTTCATCTTTCCCCTCACTTTTATCTTTTATCTTAGAGTTACAATATCTACTCGTATGTTCTATTTTTCTGTTGTTTTGGGTTGTTATCTTCCACTTCCACTTACACCACTCACCGACGCCAACCTCATCTCTTTCCACAGATTCCTGCAATTGCTCCTCCTGCTTTTCCTTTTCCTCAGTTCCCTTTGCTGGTCTCATCTTTATCTATGTGTATATATCCTTTGCTTTACGATCTTGAGGGAGAGCCATTTGGAGTCGCACCTAAAAGTTACATTTTAATTGTATATTCTTAAGTACCTAAGTACCTAAAAAGAAACGGAAATCGAAAACGAAGAGCATGTGCCGAAAGTTGAACTCTAGATATGTCATATCTATAACTATCTCAATATATATATCTGTATCTGTATGTGTGGCTTTTAATCAGTACAAGAGCACTCCTTTGGCTTGGATTTTACTTGGATTTTATCTCTAACTATGAATGTGAACCTTGAATAATGGAAATTATGCAAATAAACGATCGAAATTATGCATCTGCTTGTGCTTTAGATTCGGCTGCTAATGTAGCTAATGATCCTCCTGCTCCTAACCTTCATTAACCCCAGCTATCCCTGAATCATATCTTAGACGCACTGCATCGCATCCCTCACCCGGCACCCGGCACCCGCATGCATAATCGTAGCAACACTCTGAACTCCCAACTCTGAACTCTGACACTCGTACAGTGAACACAGTCATCATCCATTTCCGTTTCCGCTTTCCCTCTACCCCTAGGCGACTTCCGCAAGGTGAAGGTTGAGCGCTCGGAGCCCCCGGAGAAGCGCAAGGAGCAGTTCGAGGGCTTTCTCACCCGCACCCCCTTCGAGCACCACAACTTTACGGCCATGGAGAGGTATAATAGCCCCTGCAAGGAGGATCCCCGATCCCCGACATTTCCCCTGATTTTAACCCCTTTCCGTTTGCCGTTTCAGCTTCTTGAGGGAGATCTCGGCCAGGTATCCCTCGCTCACCCGCCTTTACAGCATCGGGAAGAGTGTCCAGGGGCGGGATCTGTGGGTGATGGAGATTTTCGCTACACCGGGCAGCCATGTTCCCGGAGTGCCCGAGTTCAAGTACGTGGCCAACATGCACGGCAACGAGGTGGTGGGCAAGGAGATGCTCCTGCTGCTCACCAAGTACATGCTGGAGCGCTACGGCAACGACGACCGCATCACCAAGATGGTGAACGGGACGAGGATGCACTTCCTCTACAGCATGAACCCGGACGGCTACGAGATATCCAAGGAGGGGGACCGCACCAGCGGCGTGGGACGGGCGAATGCCAATGGCATTGACTTGAACAGGAACTTCCCGGACCAGTACGGCACGGACCGGTACAACAAGGTCACGGAGCCCGAGGTGGTGGCCCTGATGAACTGGACCCTGTCGCTGCCCTTCGTCCTCTCCGCCAACTTGCACGGGGGCTCCCTGGTGGCCAACTATCCGTACGACGACAACGAGAACGACTTCAACGACCCCTACATGCGGCTGCGGAACTCGAGCATAAACGGGCGGAAGCCCAACCCCACGGAGGACAACGCCTTGTTCCGGCACCTGGCCAGGATCTACGCCCAAGCGCACCCTACCATGCACTTGGGCCAGCCCTGCGAGCTCTTCCAGAACGAGTACTTCGCCGATGGCATCACGAACGGGGCCCAGTGGTACAGTGTGACCGGGGGGATGCAGGACTGGAACTACGTGCGGGCAGGCTGCCTGGAACTGACCATCGAGATGGGCTGCGACAAGTTCCCGAAGGCCAAGGAGATGGCCAAGTACTGGGCCGACCACAGGGAGCCAATGCTGCAGTTTATCGAGCAGGTGCACTACGGCATCCACGGCTTCGTCCACAGCTCGATCGGCACTCCCATTGCGGGGGCCGTGGTGCGACTGGATGGGGCTAACCACTCCACGTACAGCCAGACATTCGGGGACTACTGGAAGCTGGCCCTGCCTGGCCAGCACAACCTCACCGTGCTCGGGGACAACTACGCTCCGCTCCGGGTGGAGGTGGAGGTGCCCCAGACGGAGCCCTTCGCCATGCGCATGGACGTGACCCTGATGCCGGACGATCCGCAGCACTGGGCCTCGGCCAACGACTTCCGGATCATCGAGAACGTGGTCAACACTCGGTATCACACTAACCCGGAGGTGCGCTCCAGGCTGGCGGAGCTGGAGAACCAAAACGGGCAGATAGCCAGCTTCGGCTACGCGGACAACGAGTTCAGCCGGTACTTCAACTACCTGAAGATGACCTCGGACGTGAGTTTGTGTTCTCTCCAAGATTGGCATTCCTTAACACGAGTTTGTTGCCCCTTCCCCAGATTGGTGAGCCGGAGGAGCACAAGTACAAGCTGCTGGTGGTGAGTTCGCTGTTCGACACGGCTGCCCCCTTGGGCAGGGAGATCCTCCTGAACTTGGTGCGCCACCTCACCGAGGGCTACAAGCTGCAGGACGCCTCCGTGGTGCAGCTGCTCAAGCGCAGTGTCATCTACTTCCTGCCCCAGACGCAAAAGTTCCAGCCGGTCTTCGACATGTACAACTACAAGTGGGTTTTGCTAATGTCACCAATCTCTGCTCTTACTAATCCCACTCCCACTCCGGTTTCTCCTCCCTTAGCTCTTCCGTGTGTGATCCCGTGATGGGCGACGAGCTGGCCGAGAGGATCCTGAACCCGGAGACGGACCAGGCCAAGGACATGTTCCTGCAGTTCCTCCGCACCGAGCACTTCGACCTGATGCTTACCTTTGGGGCAGGCAGCTCCGAGCTCAATTACCCCTCGGGCGACTCGATCCTGGAGAAGTTCGCCCACGGGATCCAGCGCACGGACTTTAACTACTCACCGCTGCAGTGCCCGCAGTCGGCGACGAGGCAGCTGCACCAGGAGACGACGGAGCGAATGACCAACATGATGTTCCGCATGTACAACCTGCCGGTGTACACGCTGGGCATCTCCTGCTGCCGCATGCCCCAGCACAGGCGCATCGCCTCCGTGTGGCGCAGGAACATCGACAAGATCAAGAACTTCCTGGCCCTGGTCAGGACGGGCGTGAGTGGCCTGGTGCAGAACGACCAGGGGCAGCCCCTGCGGGAGGCCTTCGTGCGACTGCTGGAGCACCAGCGGTACTACAACGTCACCCGGAACGCGGCCCGCTTCCAGCTGATGCTCCCCCACGGCGTCTACGGTTTGGAGGTCACCGCCCCCAACTACGAGTCGCACATGCTCAAGGTGGAGATCCAGGAGGGGCAGGTCACGGACCTGGGCTCCATTCGCCTCCACCCCTTTACGCTGATCCACGGCGAGGTGGTGGAGCTGCCGAGTAGCGGGAACACACCCAGAGACGGCACCACCAGTGTGGCCGGCGTAGTCCTGGACGAGGGCAACCATCCGGTGCGCAATGCCAAGGTCTCGGTGGTGGGCCAGTCCAAGCTGAGGAACTTCACCAACAGCCTGGGCCAGTACCGGCTGACGAGTGTGCCCCTGGGCAGCGTCACCCTCAAGGTGGAGGCCCCACGCCACGTGGAGGTCACGAGACAGATGCACCTGATTGCCGGCGGGCTGTCAGCCGAGAATGTGGTGTTCCACCTGAAGGTCAACGAGCACGTCTTCGGCCTGCCGCGCTTCCTCTTCATCATTTTCGCCAGCGTGCTGATCATTGCCGGCGTGGTGATCTGCGTGCTCTGCGCCCAGTTCTGGTTCTACCGACGCCACCGGGGCAACAAGCCCTACTACAACTTTTCGCTGCTGCCCCAAAAGACGGGCAAGGAGCAGTTCGACCTGGACGACGAGGCGGGCGACGATGGCGAAACGGAGCTATTCCGTTCGCCCATTAAGCGTGAGCATTGATATTGCGATTGCTGCGATCTGCACAGATTACTAATAACTCAAAACTCTCTGTTTCTTAGGAGGCATGACCATCCAGCCGTACTTCGATGAGGAGCAGCTGGAACGCATCCTGCACACCGATGAAGAGGACGAGGATGAGGACGAGGACGGGCCGCACATGGAGCCGGAGCTGGATGTGGCCGACGACAGTGGCGACGAGATTGTGATGCTGCACAACACGCATGGCAACAAGCGCAGGCACTAGGCCGCCGAAGCGGACGCGGAAGCCACCACCAACCTACCAACCAACCAATCTCAATCTCAAATGTCCCAACCACGCAACACAACATAACTGTGATTCGAAACGTTTTCAAGAGAAACCAAGCAGCGCCAGGCATTATCTTAATTTTGTATCGATTGAATGTGTAATATATAATGATTAATTATTCGACTTAAGCCAGCGCTTTAATGTTAGTGAGGAATGAGGATAGTCTGCATCTGCATCTGCACCAGCACCTGCACCTGCACCTGCACCTAGAGAATGCATCACAATCGTCAGCTTTAAATAGAGAATGTTGTGTCCTGCCGCAAACAGTAAAGAGAAATAATCCTTCCACCCCGAAACAGAAACAGAAATCTCTCTCCTCCAAGCCAAGTCGCTTTTCACCATCTGTCCAGCCAAGAGAACTGTAGGCGTAACCGAAATCGTAACTTAAGACTGAAAAGCCTTGCTAAATAAAATCTAAATGAAAATGTAATGAAAATGAAACGAAGTGGCAAAAAATTAAATGAGAAATGGAAGAAGTGAATCTAGCGAAATAGTTAAATGTATAGAGCAGGCAGCACTCCATGACAGTTTAGGCTCCACATCATCCAGCAGCAGTAGCAACCAGCCGAGGGCATGCAGCATACAGTGCGGTTCAAGACTGTAGAACGGTCTTTCCTCCTCTCCCCAAATAATTCAAATGGCCCGGAAAAGGGTGTAGCTAAAATTTACATATTGGAAGAACTTCAATTTTAACTTCCCTTGATTTTATAGAAGTAATCGAAAAACATATATTAAGAAAATTCCCGCTTACTTAATTTAAACGTGTTAATGTTTTAAGCAACCGGAAGTGTGGACAAGAGCTTTAACCCACTGTATGCACTATATAGATACCAAATATATATGGCTGATCTGGCTTCCGAAACTGAAAAAAAAAGACAGCTTGCAACAAGAAGGCAGCTTGCAATCATAGTTAACAGCTTTCGTAATATTTTCTTTGATATGCCTAACTTATGAACTTATGAACTATGCATTATGTATGGAATATGAATAGTAAGCAAAGTATACAGATATATATATATATATATATACTACATATGTATAAACGTACTGCACGATTTTAACTATATATATATAGAGCACACACACAAACACAGACAGAGGGAAAATGAAAACGAAAAATAAAAAGAAAGTGGAGCGGAGGTCTCCACAAGGTGCAGCATTTACTTATATACAAACAAACATTCTATATATTATATATTATTATATATCGTATACATATCCACAAATATGGCAATTGTAGCTATTTAAGCAGCTCTTTCTGAATAAAAATAAATAATGTACGTAAAACTTGAGTTCAGCAATTCCAAGGGGGCAGCTCTTTTGGGGGCTGCAATCTAAGTCGGTTCAAGACCTTTCCTTGGCTTCCTGATCAGAGATGATTCACTTAGAAGGCGGAGTCTTCCAACCAAACACGGCGAGAAAATTGATGTTTTAATAATTTCCTAAATGTATTTGCAATGTTTAATGGAATGTTTATTTATTGTTATTTTATAAAGTAAATATTTTCCATTAATATTTCGCCTGCATAAATCTCACTAGTTTTAAATTTTCAATATTTCCATTCTTTTGGTAAATAACTTTTTTTTATTTAACTATTTCCAAAGTGTATATATGTAGCATCTGAAGTCCGTATTTTTGTTGCATTGACCATCGCAGCTGTTGTCGTCAGAGCCAGGATCAAGGTTATCTGGGCGATAGCCTTATCGCTCTGGTGGGGCTACAACATGCAGCATCCATTCGGAGGCTGCGTCCACAACATCCACAGCACTACAATGTCCGCTCGGAGCGATCCCGGCTGAACTGTCGCCAAGCTTTATCAGGGTCCAGAGCCCAAGAGATAGTTGTCTAGGTTGTTGTCGTTGCCGATGCCGATGCGTCGTTGTCTCTCCGATTGAGCAGCTCAGTTGCGGAGTACCCAGCGTTGCGAACAGATCCCACACAGATCCCACACAGATCCCAGCCAGCCAGCCAGCCAACCAACTATCCAACAACATTATGTGGTGGAGCCGAAAGTTAGCCTCAAGGTGCCTCCGCCTCCATCGGGCCAAGAGTTCATCCTCAGCCTCAGCCAGATCCGCAACTGGACCCGGTTCCTTTGAGCCAGAGCCGACGCTGGGCATCATTGGAGTGCCCTTCGCCAAGGGACAGGGCAAACAGGGTGTGGAACTGGCTCCGGACTTCCTCCGGCAGAGCAGCCTGCGCCAGGTGCTCCAGGCCAGTCACGGTGGGTTATTCCTCTCAATTAGTGGCACATTCCCCCCCAGAAATAAAACCCAGATTTGGCTTTAAATTGATATTCTTTCTCTTTATTGCCCAGATGGCCTCGTGATTCGCGACTACGGAAACCTGCAGTACTCCGTGGACGAGGCGCTGCTGCAGCAGCAGCGGGTGCACTATCACCACATCCGGAACTACGCCGACTTCATGGCCTGCAATCGGGCCCTGATCGAGCAGGTGCAGCTGATGCTGCGGGAGAACTCCCAGTTCCTGGCCATCGGCGGGGACCATGCCATCGGCTTCGGTGAGTGTGCCCTCCTTCTGGCTCTGGCTCTGGCTCGGGCTCCAACTCCACATCCTCATTCTCCCTCTGACTCCTGATTCTGTTTTTAGGCTCGGTTGCCGGACACCTGCAGCACACGCCGGACCTGTCGCTGGTGTGGATCGATGCGCATGCGGACATCAACCTGCACAGCACCTCGCAGTCGGGCAACATCCACGGCATGCCCGTGTCCTTTCTGTTGGAGCAGCTGCGCACCACCTGGCAGCACGCCGGCCTGCAGGAGATCGCTCCCAACTGGTGAGTGGAGAGTGCATAGTGGAGTGTCGCTCGCTACTACGTTTATGTGCGCGCCTAGCTTGCGAATACGATCGGGGATATACCCGATATTTGGTTTGGGATCAGTAATTTATATATAGTACATATTATGTTGGCTGATTTAATTTGGGAATTTCTCTTGAACTTTCATAGCTCCAGATTTTCTGTATATTGATTGTTTCTATAGATTTAATGGTGTTATGTTGATGGAGAGCGAAACAATAGGATTATCTCACTCGTGATATACAAATTAGTTAATTTATTATTTAATCTATTTATTTTTATATTGAGTTTTAGTACTACTTTTAAAGATTCTGTACAATTCGAGTTTCGACTAATCGCAAGATTGTTTTTTAAAATTCAATTTATTGAGAAACTGATAGGTTTCTCCTTGACCCTGTTAAGAACAACAACAACTTTCGAACATGATTTTAATTGATGGAGCTATGAAAGTTGAACTCTATTCCGTCCTCGTCATGGTATTCCAACAAATGGCAGGCGCATAAACGTAGTGTCCGGATCGATTAAGGGTTTGCTTTCTTTATTATTTAACGTATAGCGCCAGATCGCTTACAGCTAGACACATCCGACTTATCTATCTATCTGGGGGATCGGTTACTTGTATATATATATATAACACATATATTTTTTATTTTCGGGATCGGGTGGTGGGGGTTACTGGGTGGGGGATTCGGTTTCGGTTTCGGTTTTTGGTTTTCGCTTTTCGGCGGGGGGTTGCGCCTTATCACAGTTGCCTTAACGAACTAAGATTTAATTCTCGTTTTGGTTTTGGTTTTGATTTTGATTAGTTGCTTCACTTTTGTTTTCGATTCTTTGGATTTTGATTTGTTTTTCAGTCTTTAGGTTAGTGGCTATCAACCTTCGATCGGCTTATTAATAGAACATTCATTTACACATTGCTTTTTTGTTGCTGTTCAGGCAGTTTTTTGTTTTCGTCATTCGTTATTCGTTATGCGCTATTAGCTTTTCTTTTGGTTTTTCCTGACTCCTCCAAGCATGGAAAGTCGTTCGGATTTGGATTTGGATTTGGTTCACTCAAGAGTCGAGAACGGAACAAAAAACGAGTAACTGAAGAGATCACAAATTAGAGAGATCAGAGATCAGAGTTAAAAGAACCCAAAGAAAGAAGAAGGTGCGGGGCCTGCCCGTAAATCAAATCAAACAATTCGAGCTCTACTGGCCTCTGGCGTCTATAACTCGCTCTCTATGCATATGTAGCGCACTATTCTAGGCACAACCAACATATCAACATATCAGTATATCAGTATATCTTATATCCTTGGGGGCGGGGAGGCGGTGCTGTTTTGGATTTAATGGTGAACCAACTACGCGGAAACAAATCGAAAAAACCGAAAACACAAATTCTAGTCGTACTAGTGAACTAATTGAAAAGTATCCTCTCCCTGAACAACTTCAACTAAAAACATATATCAACTATCAAATACCAAATATCAAATAAATTGTTGTTTCTTATATACAAATACATGACAAATCACACAGAAAAAAAAAAAGAGTATCGCACACCACGGACAGAGAATATGACTGGCACTGAATGGAAACGAAAATATATATATACATAGTACATCACAGATCAGATCAGATCAGATCGGATCAGACTTAGACGCTTGACAACCAAATAAATAGTCAGAACTCAGAATGCCCTTTTGAGATACTTTGGATTTGGAACCGGAATGTAAAGAGTTGTAAGTTCGAGGACTCAATGGGTCAATGGGTCAATGGGTCGTGTGTGGTGGGTGGGTGGTGGTTGGGTGGGTGGGATGGTGGATTGTGCATTGGCTCGGTCAAACTCAAATCTATAAACTAGAAAAAGCTTTTCTTTTGGAGTTATGGAAAATTATCTGTGGCTCGCTAAGGTTTTCTTCTGAAATTACAATACATAATGTACGTGTACGTGTGTGTGTGTTTGTGTGTGTGTGTAGGTGTGTGTGTGTGTGGAATACAAATTATGTATGTACATATTATGTACATTAATATAAGGTTTCGGGGCTTGGGATCGGAACTGGGAACTGGGATCTGGGGATGGGGATGGGGCTGAGGCTGAGGCGGACATCTGTGGTTTATGCTTTAAATAATTACAATCAATATTAAAGATTAAAGTATCAATGAATCAATATAATTACACAATCATTATCGTTTTAATCAAGTAATCAATTAACTAATTCAATCGAAATTCAACTTGAAGAAATGTGTTTGAAATATATATATATGTGTCTTATTTTTGTTTGTTTGTTTTTTTTTCTCTGTATGTTTTTTTTTTTTTTGCATAAATTCAATTCAAAATCGAACGAACATTAAGAACACACGCCTGAAAATAAATCAAGAGAAAGAAACAAATTAGAAAATGCTTTGTAAATTATTAATACTTTTGCTGCAGGATTTTCATGTGTAAACTTTACAGTTTTTTAGTTTTTTTTTTGGTTGTTGTTTTTCTTTTTTTTGTTGCTACAAATAGATATATCAATAAAAAGAGAAAGAAAACCATTTAGAGAAATCATCAGTTTGTTTATTTGGGAACAAAACGTGTGCGCAGATCCGTCTTTTCCGCATTATATTCTCCGATTACTCTGATTACTTACCCAAAAAATCACACGAAACAATAAAAGTGAGTGAGAGGTACAATAATACAATACAATATAGAATATAGAATATATAATATATATATAACAACGAGAGGCAACGGGAAACAACGAACTGAAACTGAATAATCCGGAAACGAAAATCGGCTACGAACACGGATCGGATCGGTGGATATATATTGGCGGTGAATATATATCCAGATGATAGAGGGGGTGGTGAGGGGGTGTTGGAAAGAAGAAAGGAAAGAAATCAACTCAACCTCAAATCAAGTCTCAAAATCGGATCGGATCGGATTCACTTCCACTTCTCTCCAGGATCAATCTTCTTCAACTTCCTTCATCATCATCATCATCATCATCATCTTCTTTCTTTTTGTTCTGCTCAGCTGGCCTAAATACTCGGGGACCAAATAAGCGTATGTTTTTTGCAAATACACTGAGCGAAATCATAAGAGCAACCAAAGAGCATACTCCTTTTCAGGCGGGCGAAGGGCGGGGGGGCGTGGGGAACGGAACTTTTCTTTTTTAGCACACAACAAACTGAAACTGAAAAGCATTTTTCGATTGGAAATATAGAGAAAGTGTGTGTTCGTGTGTCATTGTGTGTTAGAGTGTAGATACACTGTAAGAATAGAATAAAATATTGGGAAATCAAGATTCAACAGAGAAAACCGTCTAAGATGGACGACAAACGGAAATTGGAATGGAATCGGAACTGAGGCTGGAAAATCAGTAAATCAGAGTATGAAAATAAATCAGAATCAGAATCAAAAGAGAAACGAATAATGAAAAACGCTTCAAAATGAAAACCCAAGCGGATAAGGAAACGGAAACAGAAACAGAAACAGAAACGGATACGGAATCCAACTCAACCTGGAACGGAAACGGAAGCGTATAAACAAAAGTTTTGGTGTCTTCTGATATATACTATTTAGAGAGATATACGTATACATATATATGCAAAAGCAAGAAAAACTCATAATTATATATTTTGAAATACATTTATAATATTAATATCTTTTCTCATTTGCTTGTATTCTTTTGTTTTTTTTTTTTTTGGTTTTGGTTTTGGTTTTTGTTTTGGTTTCGTTTTGTATTGGTTTTCCATTTGAAATATCATTTGAAATGTGTGATAAATATTATTAATTAATTAATTAATCGATATAAATATGTTAATAAAATAAATTAAATAGTCTCCTCTCATCATCATTATCTTTATCATTTTAATCATAATAATATTAAATATATATAGAAGTGTATATATATCTTCAATGTTGCTTTTTGTTGTTCTCATGATTATTGAACGGTTGTCGGTATCCTGTTCTCTCTGTTCTGCCTGTTTTGGTAGGAACACCGTCCTCTAGCCGTGTTTAAGAACGTACAGTACACAAACAAATTACACACAAGCAATGCAAAGATACAAATACAAAGATACAGGTTGAAAATCATACTCAGAACTCATCTGGGCGAACTTATTTGAAAGTGGTAATGTCATTTTTCCGCTAAACTAAACTAAGAGTATTCAATGATCGAGATTCTTTCGGTCTTTCGGTCGTAATCGTAAACATAATGGCATAAATACACAAATTAAAAGTATTCTCGTTTGCACACAAATCAAATTGCAACTCCACAATTGGCAGATACTCCACATACAAGTATATATTGCTATATATACTATATATTTAATCTCAAAAACCGAGCAACGAGAAAACGGAAATCAATCGATTCGATTCACCCGGAATGTTTGGTTTGGTTTTGGTTTTGGTTTCGTTTTGGGTGCTTCTCTTCGATCCTCAGGCTAAGTTCTAGACTAAGACTAAACGAACACTTGGACTTGGACCGGGAATGTTTTTTCTTTTCGCTTTTGCTGAGATCAATGGTTTCCGATGGCTTCCTTGCACGTGGCTAGAAGGGCCTTTTGACTAGATCGATTCCTACTATATATATATAGTGTATCTTTTAGTGTCCGTCTGGTTATGTGGTTGGTGTGTGAGAAAGAGAGAGGGGTTACTACTCACGGGGTTAAAGGTCGGTTACAGATATCGGGGTGGAAAAATCATAGTTTAAATCAAATCAAACAAACCAATAGAAAAAAAATAGGGAAACAATAGTAACAAATAAATAAAAATGATGCTAGCAATTTTCATCAAGTGGTTTTTTATTGAAAGTAAAATTTGTTCTTATTTTTGTTTTTTTGTTTTTTTTTTGTTTTTTGTGGTTTTCTTGTTATTGTTGTTTGGTGCGGAAATCAAGTAAAATCATAAGAGTAAACATAAATAAGGGAACATAATGCGTTCCGCTTCGGTGTGTTCGGAGCAAAAACCAAAATACATACAAAATCAATAAAAAGGAAATAAAACATACTAAATAATAATAATAAACATAATTGTAATTGTAAATCGTCATTCGACTGATTGCATTCGATCGTTGCCGGGATTCACAGGAATCCATCTCGACGGCTGAACTCGCCTTTACATGGAGTACATAGAATTCGCACAGATCGTATCTATATATCTAGTGGTCGTATCTAGAGGATATCAACTAGTTGTTGTTGTTGTTGTTGCTGTTGTGGCGCTGCTTGTTGTTGTTGCCAGCAAATCGAATGAGTGCGAAATTAAAAAAGGTTACAACTTAAACTGAAACTGAAAACATTGAGTGGCTGAAAATAAAAATGTTTGCCAAAAGGAAATAAAATACAAAGTACAAAATTAAAATTAAACCAAACGTAAAAGTTAAGAGTTCGAGAAAGGGGTTCGATTCCGATTCGATTGTTTTTTTGTTGTTTCTTTCGGTGTAACAGAGAGAGCGCGAACGTAGAGAAAGTTATGAAATCCTGATATTCTAAATAATATGTCCTTGTGTGTGTATGTCCCTCTCTCTCTCTGTGTGTGTGTGTGTGTGTGTGTGTGTGTGGTTTGTATAATTAAGCTAATTCTTCATCTTCATCCTCAACTTCAACTTCATCTTCATCTGGTGTTCGCTTTGCTCAAAATCAAAGGAATATTGAATTCAAATTGGATTAAATTAAATTAGGTAATTATATAAAAATACAATAAATAATGTTTGTTTGTTTTCGTTTTAGTTTTTTGTTTTGTTTGTTTGTTTGTTGGTTTTCTTGGTTCTTTGCTTACTTAAATATGTAAAGAAAAATGATGAGATATAAATATATGCATGTGCATGTGTATATAGATAAAAATATATACACACATCCAGTAAACATATCAAATTCGCTTAAATCGTAAATTACACGCAAAAAAAGAATTGCCGATGCTCGTCGCCTTTGCTTTGTTGTTGGCTTGCGGTTGGTTTGTAGAGAATAATAATAATAATAATAGGTTTAAGTTACATAATCATAATAGATTCCATTGCATTTCGCTTTCTCATTTCATTTCATTTCGTTTCGCTTAGTTTTTTCTTGTTCTTTTTCTCATTTTCGTTTCGCTTAATCAAAAAATATAATTGGTAAGGTAATTTTTAGTTTGAGATACTTGAAATTTGTTGCAAGTTCGTTTGCTGTTGTTCGCCGTTAGTTGCATTTTAAAACTATTGCACAAGAATTAGAATTAATACAATTAATTAGATCATCGATGACAAAAAATATAAGCATATAATGTATATATATATATATATTAAAGGATTAGTTAATTAAATTATATATTAAATATACACATACATATATATACATCTAAATATATATATATATATGTGTGTGTGTGTGTGAATAATGTAAGAGTGTGAGAGTGTGTGTGTGTGATGACAGAAATACAAATTAAACAAAATCAAGTACATAATCTTCACGAATTCGGGGTTCGTTCGTGTTGTTCCTTTTGGTGTTGTTGTGGTTGTTGTTTTTGTTGTTATTGTTGAAATAAACTAGCAGATTTTGTTTATATGGCAAAGTCTCGGGGACTTTGCTCCGCGGGGGGGGGGAGTAAAAAAATCTTTGGAAAGGGGAGAGCAGGCCGTTTTAATCAATCATATTTTGCTATGCTTATGGTAGTAGCTAGAAATTGCCATAGTTCTTTTTTTTATTCTTTTGGTTTGATCTACTCTTCTGCCTCGAAAGTTCTTCTACTTTCACTTTCACTTTCGCTTTCTTTTTATATATTTAGCGTCATCTTCTCATCTCATCTTTATCATCCGTATCTTCTGACTAGATTTCTTGTTGCGAATTTTGTTCAAACAAAAAAAAAGATTTCTTTGTTGGCCTATAATTACACAAAAAAAAGTAAATTACATTTAGGGAGACATATATATATATATATGTGGTACGTATATATATATATATATCTGATTACACATATAGAGCTAGGTATAATAATAATCATAATTGAATCAATTTCTACGTGGCTTCCCTCGATTGATTCTCTGTGTTCATTTCCTCGATTTTCCTCGATTTTCCTCTCTGTTCTCGGTTCTCTGTTTGTCGCTCGATCAAACTTAATATTTAAATTTTCGCTATTTGAAGAGAGAGAACTCAAAATGGGGTTTTGGGGGGTTTGGGTTTTGGTTGGGTTTGGGTTGGGGGCTGGGTTAAAGTTAACTTGGTAAATAAATCAAGATCAAGATCAAGAGCAAAACACAAATCATTCGTATAAATATGCATGGTCGGGTCGGGGCGAGAAGATTAGTTTTTTGGTTGGTGTTTCGATTTTTGTTTGGGTGACTGGACTGAAACTGGATGCAGGAGCCTCTATTCAATTCAAATTCAAATTCAAATTCAATTCGTACACAAAGCAAACAAAGAAATCAAACGTAACTCAATACTCAAATACAAATCCAGAATCAAAATGATATAGGTAGTATATATAGTGTATATGTAGTAGATATACATCTCCGCAATGCTGTGTGTGGTTGTTGTGTGTGGAGTGTGTAGAGTGTCACTCTCTCTCTCTTTCGTTAATAATTCAAGTTAATAACAATCAATCAAAAAAGAAGCAAACGAAAAGGCGCCAAAGTCAATGTACAAAAGTTCTGAAAAACTGATAAATCAACGCAAAAGTTGCACAAGTTCTCGGGTTGTTGAATGGGTTTGGTGTTCGGTTTGGTTGGCTTGGATACAAAAAGGTTCGATTCATATATGGCTATGGCTATATATGGGTTATATGGGTTGTGCTTGGATATTCCTGCTTGGATCCTTTGTCCTACCAAATCTTTCTTTCCTTCCTCCTTTCTGTTCTGTTCTTTTCCCTTCCGTTGTTAATTTGTTATTTTTTAGTTGTTTAGTTTGGTTTTTGTTCTTCTTTTTGTTTCTTACTTGGCTAGAGAAAACGCTTTGCTAATGCTTGTTGTTTACATCCTTTCGGTCGATTCTTACTCTCTTAATTTGTTGTTTTCTTTCTTTGTTTTTTTTTTTTTGTTGGTTTCAAACTGTTTTGTCATATAAAAAATTGTTTCTGCTGCTGTATTTTGTTTAGTTGTTGTTTGTTGTTTGTGCTACGCTTTCGTTAAACGCTAAAATGTTTGCCTTTGTTTGTTTTCATTTCTTGTTTTTTGCATGCAGCAAATATTGGTTTACGCTTACTTGCTCCTTGAACTATACATTATATAAAGTATATAAGAGAGGCGCGCGCATGCGATCGGATCGCATATGGCAGGGATAATGCCAATACGCAATGTCGCACATCGCACCACGCACTGCGCCGCCCACGCACAATTACAGTATTTTAATATTCACTAACAATTATTTACTTTAGTAAAACTTTTCAAATTTGCGCATAAATTATTGTATTACTTTTGTTTTCCGCTCTCGCTAACTTTGCCTCCGCTTCTCGATCTGCTTCTTTATCTTGCTACGACTTTTGGGTTTCTATATATTTTCACACTGCGGTCTAAGTTTGGGTGTGTTTGTTTGTTTGGTTTGGTTTGGTTTGGGGTTGTTTGTTTGTTGGTTGGTGTGTGTGTTTCGGGCCCAAAGGACACGAGTCGAGCTTGCGTGGATCTGGCGGCGGCGGGGGGGGGGGCTTCTCCACCTTCGCTTTCTAAGTGTAGAAAACAAGCACAAAACGCGTAAAAAAAAAATTCGTTAAATTTCTATATATAAGTGTGTATATCTAGGTAGATATAGAATTATCGCATATACATATGGGTATATATTTAGAATTATTAAACTTGCTCTTTGCCTTTCGGTCTTCGCGTTTTAAGTAGCTTTCGTTTCGTTTCGTTTTGTTTTTGTTTTGTTTTATGTTTCTTGTAATACTGTAGCAGCCTCCATGTTATGTTTACATATATTTTATATATATATATATGCGATCTCGATCTCGATCGCCCTCGAATACTTTACCCCCTCCCTCTCGCTCTCGCTACCCCTAGGAAGCTGAACTGGTGTCCTCTGGGCCAATTTACATATACATATATATATATCCTAGAAACTGAACTCCTCTAACTTCACGTTTTTTTTTGGTTTTGTTTCGCGTTTCGTTTCGTTTTGTTTCTTTTGTATCAAGAGTAAAGATTTTGATGGTAGAAAAGTTTGGAGTGTAACTAACAGAGTTTCTTTTGTTTTTGTTTTTGCTTTTGTTTTGTTTTGTTTTCATTTTTTGGAAGATTTCATTGCTGCGTTTTGCTTAAGGTTAGTAAATTTTTAAAATTTCTCGTTTTTTTTCGCTAGTTAAGTTTTAAATTTCTTTAGTTTTCGCTTTCTTCTTAATTCTGTTTTGTTTTGTTTGGTTTTTTGTTTTGTTTTTTGTTTGTTTTGTGTGTGTTTTTGTGTGTGTTTGATCTCTTTGTTTTGCTTTGCGACTAAACCGATTGCGATTGCACCCTTTGATCTCCTTTGCCTGGTCAGCTGCCAGAGTTAATATTGCAATTTCCTTATAATCTCAATGTTTTTGTTTGTTTGTTTGTTTGTTTGTTTTTTGTGTTGTTTTCTCACTCCCTCACGGCTTTCTCCTACTGCTCCTCTCTCGCTCTCTCTCTCTCTCTCTCTCTTGCCTGTCTCCCTGTTGTACAAATCTCCGCCTACAGCTCCTTGTCTTGTTTTGTTTTTTGTTTTGTTTTGTTCGTTCTAGTGTTTACGATTTGTTATTACTTAAATGCTAAACAAGAAGAATTTCGCTATTGCAACGCTTTGGCCGGCGGTTACAGAGGGGGAGGGACTGGGGATCGGGATGCTGGATCGGGATGCAGGAGCTCTTAGCTGGTTGCTTGATTGTTGGGACCGCCGTTTCGTTGTGTGGACACGTGAGAGAGAGTACTCCGGCTCCTTCTACTCCTTCTCTCCTCCTCTGCCTCTCGCCTCTCTCGCCTCTCTCTGCCTGTCTTCCTGGACTCTCGTGTGTGTGTGAGAGAGAGTACTCCTTCTCTCCTCTCCTCTCTTGTGTGTGTGTGTGGGTTGTCGTGTGTGTTTTACACATACTGTTTTGTTGCGCTTAGTTACCGTTATACCATGCATATTTATATATGTGTGAGTGTTGGGGGTGGTGTCGTGTGTTGTGTCGGGGTGTGTGCTCTAACGGGGTTAATGGCTGCTCCTCCTCCCTCCTGCGCCGCTCTACTTGGCCTTGTTGGTCTTGAAGCTGACCTGCAGCACGCGGTTGCCCATGGTGTAGCCGTTTAGGGCCCGAATGGCCATCGCCGCCTCGTCGTAGTTGGTCATCGAGACGAAGCCGTAGCCCTTGCACTGGTTGGTGGTGGGATCCTTGACGATCTTCACGGATTGCACAGCCCCGAAAGGCCCGAAGAGCTGCCACAGCGCGGCCTCCTCCGTTTCGGGGGCCAGGTTGTAGATGAAGATGGGATAGGCTCCGCCGGGCCCGCTGGCCAGCGTTGTGGCCGCCGCCGCCGCCGCCCCGAGCCCATTGGGCAGCATCACGTCCAGCATGTCGCCGGCCATGGGCGAGAACCGGGCCAGGCCCTTGTTCACCGGCGTGTGCATGGCCCCGCCGATCCTGCGCACCAGTTGCGGGTTGAGGAAGGCGGGCAGCTGCGGCTGGATGATCTTGCTGGTGCTGCCGGGCGTGTTCGAGAACTTCACCACAATCGGATCCGTGCAGCTGGATGGGGTGGTTCCGTTCAGGGCGATGATGGCCCGGGTGGCCTCCTCGCGCTTGTCGAACCGGATGAAGCCGACACCCTTGGTCTGCGTGTCGTTACCGGCGTTCTGCAGGATCCGCGATGTGATGATGGCCCCGAACGGAGCGAAGATGGCCTCCAGCTCCTGCTGGGTCATCGTCTTGGGCAGCCCGGACACGTACAGGTTGGCGCCCTTGATGGCATCGGACGAGGGCCGGGCGAAGGACACCTTGATCGTCTTGTTTTGCAGTCGGAGGCCGTTCAGCACGTTCACCGCCTGCTCGGCGTCCTGGGGCCGCACGTAGTTCACGAAGCCGTAGCCCAACGACTGGCCCTTGCTGGGCGCCTGGGGATTCAGGGGGTCGATGTAGACCTGCGACTTGTCGCGTATCAGCTTCACCGACTCGATCTCGCCCACGCTGGAGAAGAGCGAGCGGATCTCGTCCTCGGTCATGGTCTGGGGCAAGTAGTTCACGATCAGGTTTGTGCGCGTCTCCGTGCTCCCGTTGCTGCCGTTCTGGGCACCGCCTCCTCCTCCCCCGCTGCCATTGGTGTTGGCCTGGGGCTGTTGGGGCTGCTGCTGCTGTTGTTGCTGCTGCTGCTGCTGCTGCACCACTGCCTGCTGCACTGCGGCCGCTGCCGCCGCCTGCTGCTGCTGCACCACCGCCGCTGGTGGCTGCACGGTCTGTTGCACGGTCTGTTGCACCGCCGCCGCCGCCTGCTGCTGCTGCTGCAGCTGCTGCGTGACCGCGGCTGCGGCCGCCGCCACCGCCTGCTGTGTCTGCTGCTGCTGCACCTGCAGGATGGCCTGCTGCACCTGTTGCTGCTGCTGCTGCAGCTGGGCGGCGGCTGCGACGGCGGCTGCGTTCTGTACGGGAGCGGCCGCCGCGTTTGTGGCCGCGACCGCCGCTGCGGCTGCTGCGCTCTGCATCAGCTGGGCCTGTGTGTCCACTCCGCCGGCTCCGGTATTTGCCATCATAAAGTCCACTGTCGCGTCGAGTTTAGTGGAGCGAGTTGGAGTTGGAGTTGGATGTGGAGTTCGAAGTGGAGTTCGAAGTGGGTGACACGACCAACGCAGGGGTAGAGGCGCATGGAAAGAATAGTTAAATGTCAAGATTAAACCATTTGCATGATGTGTTAGTAGTTGTTAGGGTCAGATGTGGGTTACAATGGGTTAGTTGGGTTACAGAATGTAGTTCCTAGCTTCCTACTAGATTCTACTGGTTATCATCTAAAAGAAATGTGGAAAGGGATGCGAGTCAATTGAAAAATGGTGTGTTTGATCATCTTCTGATGCAGTTTCGATAGTTCCACTAAGCAATTGCAAGTAATAATTTAAATTAAAAACACACGAAGCTAGCTTAATCATTAGTTTGCAATTAATATTTACAGAATTTTAGTTTCTAGCTCTTGTCTGACGGTATTGTTAATAGCAAGCGATGTTAGCAAATATTAAGTATGCATCATTAATTCAGTACAATACAGTTTAACACTTTTAAGGAAACTATATAAGGATTTACTAGCTTTTAGATAACTTTTCCACTCAGATCTTGGTTTACTATATTCGTAGGGTAGTAGTTAGTTTTGCGGGGGTAACTCTAGATTCGAAGGATCTCTCTCGGTTGATTTTTGGGTTAGCGGTTGGTTGTTTGGATGGTTAACGGTTATTAGTTAACGGTTAGTCGAAGGAGCTTTGCTCACTGGCGCCGCCCAGCGGCCCACTTACTTTTGTTCTCCCGCTCTCACCCTTCTTCCTCTTCCTCTGCCTCTGCCTTTGCCTCTGCCTCTGCCTCACTGTCTCTCTTGCTTTACCACCCACCTAGTACACTCTGGAAGCAAAGCTCTCAGACACATACACATACACACACACACGCACACACCTCTCGTCACTGATGAACCGAACTTTACTGGAACTGCTTTTGTTTAATATTTATGTGTTGTTCTAGCGTTGGTTTAGTTTGGGTTTATTCGTGCTTTGCTTTGTTTTTGCCTAGCCTGGTCTGGCTTTCAATTGGATTTAGCAATTTAATTGCTGGGCTTGTGCGACGACTTTGTATGTATTGTAGTCAGAGTCAGACGGTGCTGAAGATGGAGCGACGAAACGGAGATCCGTTGCGTTCTACGTTTTCGTTGATTCTGTTTGCGAGGCGAGCGCAGGACTTTCTCGGACAGGCTTTTCTCGCTCGCGACTCTCTCTGCCGGTCCTTCCCTACCCTCCACTCCGCTCCGCTCCGCACCTCCCAACCACCACCTCCCCTGGTGTTCTCACCCTCTCACCTCCCCCCACTACTGCTCTTTCGGCTAACTGTTACAGCTCTCTCTCTCTGCGTGCAAGAGTGTGCGTGTGTTTTGTGTATACCCCGCCCAGTTATGTAACACAGCAGCGGAGGGGTGGGTGACGGGGGGGCGGGGAAGGATGTGCGATGTGCGACTCACTCGCACTCACACACCCCTTGGGAACCCCTTGGAACCCCCTTGGAAAAACACCGAAAATCGCTGGCAGCAAAAATGAGCAATCGTCGCCGGTTCCGCAACAAACGGCGAAGAAAACCCACCCTTAACCCCAAACAAGTTGTAATATTTCCTTTGCGAAACATAGCCAGTAGCCACTCTGTGTGCAAGCGGCACCGCTTAAGGGTTAAACGCGCAGCATTGCCACCCCCTAAGCACGACTAAATTTACATGGCATTCGCTCTTCCTCTCTTCCTCTCTGAACTCTGCACTCTCCTCTCTCCCGTCTGGCAATGCTTAAAGGACAGCGGGGGCAGAAGCTGCTGCGACTGCGGCAGAGAAACACAAGCAGAAAGGGAAGAGAGGGGGAGAGCCAGCGGCAGCGGATTTGCGGATGTTCCATTCCGTTCGGTTCAATGAACTAGTTAATCCAACCGGCTGTCAAAAGCGATCGGCCGAATTTTGACTGATTTGCAAGGCCACCAAACTACAGTAGAGTCCCTGCGCATCTTTTTGCACTCAACATTGAGTCGGTCTACACTGCAGTGGAACATCGTTAAGTCGAATTTTACAAAATCCAAACATTCGAAACACATTTTCTCGAATTTTCAAATTACAGTTAAAAATGTGAAAATAAGGATATTATTTACTAAATCAAATCGGAGTACACACAAGATACAAAAATTTAATTTCCACAACTAATTGGGAACATTTTAAATAGACTTCCGTTTTCTTGTCGGCATTAGCCAAGTTCCACTGTATTTAGCACCTTCTTGTTTTTCTAGTCCAGTCGAAAGAGTCAAAAGGTCAAACGCACACACACCACCCCACTCACATTCGCACTCCACCTTCCACCCGCACACCCACACATATGGTCGTCCCGCTCACTCCCCCAAATTTCGCAACCATGGCAACCGCCAAAGAGAACACCATCACCGCACCCTTTAGGAGAGCACTTAGCCTGCTAAGCCTGTTCGTCCTGCTCTCCCGCGATCCCTTACCGTTGTTCGTGGAAACAAAATAAATAGTGGTTCGTCTTCAAATACTCACTGGTTTTAGTTTAGAGCGAGTGTTTATTTGTGGGGGGAGGAAGTTGTTTGTTGCTTTAGCCAGCAATATGAATTAATTGCTGTCTTCGCTGCTTCTGTCACTCCTTTCGAATCCTTGTATGCGCGCGCGCTCTCACGGCGCTGCCTCCACTCTCTTGCTCTCTTTCACTCCCCGGTGGTCCAGGACTTCCTTTTGATTTCTTGTTGTGTTGTTGTTGCAATGTAAGCGCTGACAAAAAAAAATAATAAAACAAAACAAAAGAAGCGGTAAGTTCGAGGTGTTTGCTTGTTGTTGTTGTTATTTTTATTATTATTATTAGGGGTGCTGATTAAGTGTGCGAGTGCGCTCGCAAATCGATTTTATCGATTTTCCCACATCAAACTCGGCGTTCATATTTCAAATATCACACACAAAAAAAATTTGAATAAAAAATAAATGGGGGGAGGGGGGG